>OMNZ01095785.1:0-26544 GCA_900303255.1 Lesueurigobius sanzi
ATGTTGTAGGTCTTTGGAGCTGGTCTGTGGGTTGACTGTGACTGTTCTCACCATCCTGCACCTCTGTTTATCGGAGATTTTCCTTGATCTGCCACTTCGGGCCTGAACTAGAACTGTGCCTGTGGTCTTCCAATTCCTCACAATGTTCCTCACAGTTGAAGCTGAGAGCTTAAATCTCTGAGATAGCTTTCTGTATCCTTCCCCTAAACCATGATGTTGAACAATCATTGTTTTCAGGTCATTTAAGAGTTGATTGAGGCTCCCATGTTGCCACTCTTCAGAGAAGATACAAAGAGGAGAAACACTTACAATTGGCCTCCTTAAATACACTTTCTCATGATTGGATTCATCTGTGTATGGAGGTCAAGGGTCACTGAGGTTACCAAACCAATTTTGAGTTCCAATAATTAGTGCTAAAGGTATTAAAATCAATAAAATGCAAGGGTGCCTACATTTATGCACATGCCTATTTTTGTTTAAATAATTCTTACACACTTTCTGTAAATCATATAAACTTTATTTCACTTCTCAAATATCACTGTGTTTGTCTCCTATATGATATATTTAACCGGGATTTTTTTTTATCCAAACAACCAATGATTTATAAAGGAAAATCATGAAAATTTACAGGGGTCCCCAAACTCTTTCATACCACTGTATGTATTTCTCAATCCACACACTATTCCCTTAGCAGATGAGTCTACTTGATTAGTCAATTACCATTATATTATAGTCGATTATTAGGTTTCAGGTAAAACATCCTCTAGAATTACAAGGTTCAATCTGTGTTCAGAAATAATTAGGTTTAAAATTTGACCACAAACAGCAAAAATGAAATGAGTGACAACATTATAGAATCCCAAAGGAATTTGACATTGTTTGAAAAGTAGTTTGAAAGGTGCACATATGTGCTTGAAGGAGCCATATTTGAAAACTGAGGGGACCCTGCCCCCTTCACACCTTTACCTGTGGACATCATGTGTTTTCACATTAAAATGTTCAAGAGCTAACTTGTCTGTAAGAATGTCATTCATGTTATTTAAAAACATTATAAAATATCAAAATAAATTACGACTCAATCTGCATTAATATAGGCCTGTAATATTTGTATATTTGCAATATTTCTATAGCTTACTTATAAACATGAACAAAATTGTGATCCAAGAGTGCTGTGGTGATTTCAACATTCATTCATTAAAAGTTGCTGGAAGGTTATATTTAGGTATGTTTAAAAAATACCAAAATGCAACCAACAAGGAACATAAGGGATTAGGATGTTTGGTTCAAATAATGTTCTATGTTAATGTAATAAAGGAACCTTCAGCAAAGGTTACAAACTAACCTAAAGCTATTTGAATGTTATGTATTACCTGGGTTTGCAGATACAACTTTATAATTCTAAAAAGGAAAAACTTCCTTCCTTTCGGTAAAAATGTCTGTTAGCGTAAGTTTAAGAGAACAGCTTTATATGACCAGGGCTGGAAGAGGACTTTTCAATAACAAAGTTAGCCAAATAACAAGAGCCAAAATGAACGCTGGCAATTATCCTGTCTATTAACCATATGCCACAACTTTGTGACTATGAATGACACCCCTGCCTTAAATGCATTCCCCTAACAATATGTAGACATGATAAAAGTTTTAGCTTAATCTACAACTTAAGTAACAGATAGCCTAGCAGTGGGTAGCCAAATCTACAGCCTATAAACATTACCTACGTCTGTAGACCTACGTATGACAGTTTAAGGTGCCATCATAAATGGTGCTATCCATCCTCATGAGTCACGACGTGGCACTCAATTCATTAGCCAATTTTATTTTGTGTAATTTTCATTAAAAAATAAATAAATGCATTGGCCTAAATACACTGCCTGGCCAAAAAACGAGTCACCACAAAAAAAGTTTCAATAAGCTTCTGCAATGTCCACAGATTTATTTCCATCCAGCGTGGCATTCATTTTTCACTACGATCTTGTATTGATGATGAAGAGTGTGAACACTGAGCAAAGCCTTCTCCAGCACATCCCAATTATTCTCAGTGGAGTTAAAATATGGAGACTGTGGTGGACAATCCATGTGTGGAAGTGACAAATCACACTCCTGAACCAATCTTTCACGATACGAGCCTGATCCTGGGTTTGTCATCTTGGAATATCCCTGTGCCATCAGAGAAGAATAAAACCATTGATGGAATAACTCGTAAATAATAATTCAGGATGTTCATGTTTCAGCTGATCTCATTCTTTGGGCATAGTGTTGCTGAACCTAAAACTGACAAACTGCATCAACCCCAGTTCTTTTTGCTTAGTTAAATCCAGGTAGTGACTTTATTTTTGGCCAGGCAGTGTAATATGTTACATCTTGCCTTAGGGCACGTGACTATTTCTTTTTGTTATTTCTGCACACTTTACATAGGACCACCCTGTTGCACATCAGTAGGTAAAGCAGCACGTGGCCCTCACTGACTTTTTGTTGCTGTAAAGTTCTAAAATGTTGTCTAAAATGTTCCTTTCACCTTATTCTTCTGACAACCAGAAACTTTTTTGTCCAATCACTTTTTTAAATCCCTCAATCTTCGTAAGGTAAGATGACTGAAAACATTTTTTGTGTGGAAAAAAATATTTCATTTTTAAGAGGAAAGTATGGAGTCCGGGGCTCTAAGGGCCCTCTGTTCCCTGTACGACCGCAGGCAGTAAGTCAGACCTGTTCCCAGTGCATGTTGGCCTCCGCCAGGGCTGTCCTTTGTCACCAGTTCTGTTTGTTTCTTTTATGGACAGGATTTCTAGGCAGTCAGGGGCTGGAGGGGGTTTGGTTTGGGAACCACAGGATCTCATCTCTGCTGTTTGGAGATGATTTGATGAAGGCAACAGAACATCAAGACCTTCAGCATGCACTGGGGGTTAGACTGGATGATGTTGCACTGGGCTTTCCACGGCGCTCTCCCATCCAAGTACTGACCTGGCCCTACCCTGCTTAGCTTCCAAGGTCAGTCGGGATCAGGTATCAACAGCAAGCAATTTTGTTTATGTTCATCGACATGACATTGAAAAATGTTACAAAAGGAATAAAGTTGTCCTGTCCTTCAAAAACATAATGGCTCGTTTCCACCTGCCCCTGTATACACTGCTCTACTCTAATCTCCCTATCTTTTGAAGTATTTCCATCAGCCAACTTTACTGCTAATTGGTACTGGTGGTAACCAGGCAGGAAGTCTTTGGAAATAATCGGAAAAGCGTGTAGATTGGCTGGCCAGGCCAACAGGAACTGTCTGAACATAACATTCAAGTAATTGAAACAAAACCAAGTAGAGAAGAGCTGAATAAGGCAGGATAAAATAGGGTAGGTGGAAGAGAGCCATAAGGTACAATTATTGAATTTCAAAGTATTTCAATGAGTTCCCTATAAAGATGTAGGCCAACATATTTGAAAATTACAATGAAGTCTGGGAAATAAAGCTGTGGCTTAAAATCCATGGATATCGAATAGGCAGCCATCCTCATGTAAAACTGTTGACATGGTCTGCCAAAAAGATTGGGCTATATGGTTATGCTTAATGCTCGACAGGTATAAACACAATCACACCCAAACTGCAGAGCATAGTCACAAATAACTCGATCAGGCTTCTCCCCACGGACACATTTACACGCCACACGTCCAGACGTGTTCGTTGTTTGCCAATCATAAAGATCAATTGACCATTAATTCTCTTGGCCAGTGTGCGGTCTCCGCGGCGCCCACACCTACTAAAGAGCAATCACCTCCGTGCCCTGGGCTTGTATCAGAAATCGTTGGGTCGAAGTGGGATATATGAGGTTTCCGATGGCGTAAAGACAACAACGATGGGGAAGACATAATCGAGTGTCGTGTTTTCATAAACACAGCAGCTGGGGCCCCAGACAGAAAACAGTCAAAGACAAAAAGAACAAACTGTACGAGGCTATAAGTTGTGACCAGTGGTTACATGCAGCATTTTGGTTTATGGGCCAACTCCTGGATTTATAATATATGGCATAATGAAGAGACATTACTTTCAGCTGAATGTACAAAGATTTGTAAATGGTCATGTCTACTACACTTGGGTAGGCTACAAAAGTATCTACTAATGCAGCAATCAAGTTTCACACCTTAGTCACAGAACCCTTCATTAATAGTTTAATTCAGTTCGAGTCACATTTACAAGTAATCATAGCAGTCCATTTAAGACAAAATTCATAGCATCTTGCAGGAATGACTCTTCATCAAAAATGCATTAATAAAATAAAACTTAGGTGTAGAAAAATAAAGTAAAGCTACACAGAGATACCAGTTTGAGACCACAATAAGCCATCAGAAAGACTTCACCCAGAATGAGTACACAAGTCCCTCGTCTTAGGCTCGCTGCTGGACCAACCGGAAAGAACAGGCAGCAGTAGCAGTAAGTTTGTCTCCTTGCAAAGTTTACATTTTTCAAGACAATAAGGACAAAAGTAACACCCCACATCCAGTGAGGTAGCAGAAATAAGATTAAACACAGGTGAAGTAATCAAACAAATCCCAGCAACCCCATTGCAGATTACAAAATCTGCAAATGGTCACACACATTCGGCAGGTAAAATTCACAGTCAATTTGCCTCAGTCATGCACAAAACAAGAGTGTTTTACATAATATGGGTTTGTGTCCACTTCGGCCATGAAGTTGCAATATTTCAAATGTTTCAACATTTCACAAAAAACAAACAATGAAAAACTTGCCATTTTCCCATTGGCTCCCATTTTGTAACAAATGCAACTCCTTGATCATTTTATATTAACAAAAAAAATCTATGGAAAAATACTGTAACATGTTATACAGCAATGGAAATTATCTAAAGTGCAAGCACAATACAAATACAGGCAGTATTGGGGCAAAAGTAAAAGAACTCATTGAATGATGAGGTGTGTGCATGGCCTGTGCCATTGGACCCGTCATAGTGACCACATCACTTCAAGGTCAGCGCAGCAACCTGCACATGTACTGCTGTGGGGGACATATCTACTGTGCAACAGTGTTTTGAGGAGTTTGATCGTGACAAGATTGTCTATACATTCTTTTTTAGAATAACAATTCTGTAAGGATTCAAGGCTATAAGTTTCCATCTGAAATTTCTACTCAGTTTTACAGTTTACACAACAGATCATGATTATACAAACATTTTGTATTTGGGAATACAAGAATGAACAATGAATACAATCTAGAGATGATTTTTGACATGGCAGTGAAAATAAAATCTCGACATACTGTATGAAAAATCCTCAAAAATGTCCTGCATTTTGAGTGTTTAACATACAGTACATCATTAGATTGGAAAAGCATGCACTTGGAAAGGCTCAATAAATGTAATATTGCTTCAAAAGCAAAATCATGACCCCCCCACACCCCAAAAAAATAAACCTTAGGAATGTTGACAATAAAGACTTAAATGTAACAAAATCAGACAACTTGTTTCCCTTTAACCTACAATATCTTTGTGTCCCATTATAAACACACCTGCTGCTTTAGCTTTAATTAAAACAAAATATGTAACTGTATATTTACCAAGAATTTGTTCAGTAAATACATATTTTAAGATTAATTATTGTAATCAGTCAAAACATGGCAATCTGATCAAAATGACTGCAACTGATAAAAAGTATTAAACACTAAACATAATGTGGGAGGAGCCAGATTAATAAGTCTAGGAGTGCGCCCATCAAAGCCGTTCGGGAAAAGGAGGGGCATTCAGCAGAATACTTGGAGCTGATTGGGTGAAACACCGGCATATGCCTCTCACTGTTTCTTTCAAAAAAAAAAAAATCATGGATTCTGCTGAAACAGATTTGATAGCAGCTACGCGTCCGTCTTCCTGCACTGCCATGTCTATTTTGCTTCGACTATGCACCCGGCTATACGCCTTAAACTACAATACTGCCGTGATTGGCCCAAACCACTGCTGGGTCGATGGTGAGGCGGGAGCAATATTCTCGTGTTTGTGACCTCACGACACGAAAATTCAGCTTGCAGGCAAGGTTAAAATAAACAAGTGACGGATATAAAAAGAACCAGCACTCGCACAGTAGAAAGAATAATATGGGGCACAGGTGAGAGGGGACAGATGGTAGTCTCAGAGCGGGAGGTTGGTGGTTTGATTTCAGTTCTGACGAGTGGATACTGCTGCTATGCTCTTGAGTATCACACTTTACCCACAATTTATGATGTGGTCAAGTGTCTATCTGATGGTGGTCAGTGAGACAGTAGGCTGAGAGTGGCAGCAAAGTCTCAGTCAACCCAGTCACAGCAGTGTATTACTACGGACTGTGGAGAGGGAATAAATTATGCAATATTTAGTGAGAAAGGCGCTGCGTGAGAGGGTGTCCGATGCATGATTAGAATTATTAAGAGTGGCAGTGCAGGGAAGTAGAAATATGAGTTGGCGATGTTGGCCAAAAATGTATGTGCTTTCCTCTTTGAGCCAATAAGCTTTTGAAAAAAATGTAAAATGACACAAACCGAACAGGGTGATTGTTTTCACCTAATGCATTTTTGGTCCCAAGGTATATTTCACACAGACATTTTAAAACTGAAAAGAAAAGAATATGAGGAATGTCTAGGAAGAACTGGAGTATGGGAAATTACACATCCCTGTAACTGTCAAAAGTTGTGACATCAAATAGTTATTTCTTTTTGTTGCTGAACCCTGAGCTAAATCAATATGTGTGTATAAAGACATTAACAGGCTCACAGCAATTTTAATTAGAAAATCAGACATGAGTCACCTCAAACTTACCAGGAGAAACTGGAATTATCACTGGTGTCTCATTGTTTGAATAAAGACTCTTCAAAAAGGCTCTGAATAATGAGCTCATGCATTCTGCACTGTTAAGGTCACAAAGGCAGCTAACAGAGAGCAGAGTAAGAAATCTTACAAATATGAGCCAAGAATAAAATACTTATTTGACTAAATGTCTTCACTATCAAGGGCTGACATTTTATATTCTCCCTCTTTTTGCATGCACAATCAGTATTATGTGTGAGGGACAACATAAAATCATTTCCCCATGGATGGTTTTAAGTGCTTGCCCTTAAATATTCAAGCTTAGTACTTTAAAGAATCACCATTTGGCATTATGACAGTCCTCATTTTTACAAAATAAAAACGTGTATTATAACAAAAATATTCAGTTGAAAATAATTTTTAAAATCTACTTACACAATACAAATAAAACCTGTCCGGTAAACTATGTCACCATTAAAATATCGTCCCTTACTGCCCAAACATGTAACCACTGTAACACCACGCTCTCACCAGGAGAGGGGTCTTGCTCTCCCTAAAACCAAAGACATCTTTTAATTCTGTTTCTTATGAAGTCCGTCTGTTTTCCCATCACTAAAATCAGGGCAGAAGATACCGTTGGCTGGTTTGGCGGTGGCGATGCCTGGCAGGTTGAGACAAGCGAGAGACGACAGACTGGGTTTCTTCTGATGACATGGGCCTCTTTGGAGCTGTGGATTTACTACATACAGGTACTCCTCATCGAACTCTGGGTTCTCCTCCACAAAGCGTTGGAACATGTCTATACAGAAGAGACCACATGAGGGCACCATACCACAGAAACAAAATTAATTATTATAAACTCCTATTGATCTATGTTAGAAGACAGAGCTATACTCACCATATGTGATCTTTCCCGTGTCTTTTGAATCAATTGAGGAGAAAAGGCGTGACACACTCAGACGAGACACTCCTAAAGCAGTCTTCAAGATGACTGCCAACTCTGTCTCTGTGATGGCTCCATCATTGTCTGACTCAAACATCTACAGATGCAGAAAATAAATTAGGAATAGTTCTTAATGAATTAGATCATTGGTTCTCAAGCAGTGGGTCAGGTCACGTGAGATTTTTTTTGGGTCGTGGTGGAATTGCATATTAAAAGCAGCGTCTGGCCACAGCTCGTCTCATTAATGACAAAGAAAAGTGCTGCTGTGTTGTCCACACACAGCCAAGGACTCCGTTATACCGTGCCCATGTGCTATTGCACATATTTAATCTACAAACTGTTCACACGTTGATTCGTAATGAGAAATGCATCAATGCCAGACCTGGGCAAACCCCGGCCCGCGGCCCAGATGCGGCCCGCCAGAGGATTTCATCCGGCCCGTGGCTTGGTGAGCCAAAATTACTGAACATGTAAAAAAAAGTAAGTCTCTAGCCCGTTCCTATCAAGAGTTATGACATTTTAAAGAAATAATTACAATGCTCAATCCAGCCGCTAGGGGGCATCCAACATTTCTTTTTAAGGAAGCAATTCCACACCTGTCCAGTAGAGGGCACTGACACGGTCTTATGGTCATACTGCCATTGCTCTGCCTGATCCTGTGACATTACTGAAGATAAGCAGGGCAGGGCCTGGTCAGTAGTTGGATGGGAGACTGATACATTTAAATTAATACCAGCTTTAAAATTGTGCATGTTGTTTAAGAGTAAAGTAATAATAATGAGGCTGTGTTCTAATTTTGCTTATTTGTGTCATTGTGTAATAAGACTGATTCAAATAGAATATCGGCATCTAAAATACACCAGACTGCACTAAATTACATGTGTGTAATTCTAAATTTCCTGGGGGAGGACCACCACACCTCCCACATATATTTTCATCTTACTATTTCTAAACTGCTGGCTACAGCCCTGGTGGCACAGGCCAATGAGGTGAATCAGTGCTCATTATTGTTATTCATTTATAAATTAAGAAAAGTTTGGTCGATAGTATTTTCCCATTTACAATATGTGGCCGAATTCAATTCAAGTTATCGTTTGATCCGGCCCTCGGACTCAATCCAGGTTTCTCATCTGGCCCCTTATAAAAAATAATTGCCCACCCCTGATCTACGCGCTGTAACCGAGACCCATGTGCGCGCTCTCTCTCAAAACGGCTGTCAGAGTCCAGTCCCTTTTCTCTTTGCATATTGGAGATAAACTCGCGCTGCAAGTGGGTAGTATCTACAACCATGATCCGCTGCGTCTGAGAGCTGCTTCTGTCTGAAGAGCAGAACTGTCCACATTGTAATAGTGTTTTGATATGAATATGAAGCTAAAGACGCAATGTGATCCAAAAATACAAATAGGGCATATTTAATTATATTGCATAATAATTATTTGTAGTATGCCTTGCTCAAAAGGGGAGGGGATGTGGGTAACGAGAGATCGCCAATGAAAAAAAGTGGGTCGCCTGAGAACCACTGAATTCGATGACATCCACAGAACTCACCTTGAAGGCCAGTTTTAATGTATCCATTGTTTTAGCAGGTCTGCAAGCAACAGACAAGGCTATCATATATTCTCTGACATCAATATGGTTGTCTTCATGCTGAAAAATAAAATTAAATGGTTTTAATTGCTATAATGGATATGCATTACATTATTACAATCAAGCCTACATCAGATGACAACATTCATGAATGAGAAGACTCAACTACTTAATAGCAATAGAGCTCACCTCGTCAAAGAGAGCAAACATGTCCCTTAGCATGTCTGAGACGGGCAAATCCAGAAACTGAGCAAAGTCCTCCAGACTTAGTTTTTGACCCTCAAGTTTTCTGGCTCTGTTTCCGTACTGCAGCAGATCCTTCTCTGCGTTTTTGGATTTTAGCCTAAAGAATAAATAAAGCAGAACAAAAACATTTAGGCAAAGAAACGGGTCTTAAATACTATATATTTGGCCTTGGTGTACTGATGTTCACGGTACAGTCAGCATTTTATTATTTGGGCAGATTATCTCACACTTCGGTAGACCACACTAACACACATCAAGCTGCATTGGTGGTCTGATGTTCTCCACAAATGAGAACGTTTTTTTTTTTGTCTTTTAAAATAGAAGATCTCCTGACAGAAACTTGTACCACTGATAATGCTTGGCATCTACATGTATCATCTATACAAACAACCTCCCCGGGCTCTTGCGCCATCTGTTGGACAGCTGCGTAATGACACAGCGGAACATTGATAGCTGAGGTGATAACTGTACATACAGTACTGTAGCGTTCATTTTAACTGGTAGTCAAGTCTGAGTCCCTTACCCCAGCCTCCTGACAAGCTTGGCAAACTCCAGCAGACAGGTGTCAACGGGCAGTCTGAGCTGGCCCTCTGCCATGGCCAGCTGGCAGTCTTCAAATGAGTAGTCTGTGATTGGGACCCCCAGGGCTCTAAGCACAGCAAACAGGAGATACAGACAGCGCATCAGTGTGTGGGAGTGCAAACATCTTCCCTGTAGTAATTGTGACTGCATGAGTATGTAAATGTACTCAAGAACAGTCAGTGACATGATAATATGCTAAATGTTCAACAAAATAACCAATAGCCACCAGGCACCACAGCGAGACAGCATCATGGACAATGTGGGCATGGAAACAATGTGGAATTGGGAGTTTGACAAAGACATATTTAGTCTAGAAAAACAGAAGAAGACGACGTACTTGGCCATGATCCGTCTCACATTAACAGCAAAAAGTAATGGGTTATTTTTCTCCTCCTCTGACGGTGTGTAGATTGGGAGAAACTGAAAAAGAAACCCAACATAATGACAGTTTGCATAATAAATAAACTAACCATCAAAAGAATATTTATAAACAAAATAATTTGTGTACAACTAAAAAAACAGCACAACCTGTAAGATTCAATAACAAGACGAGCAACAAACAAGCAAAAACTACAAAACGCTTACCTCAATTTCAAACTCATTGTGAAGCTGGCAGAGTGTCAGCCACAAAATTTTAAACCTGTTGAAAAATATGATATCAGTAAAATACACATTTGAAAGCTACATATACATAAGACATTTGTTTTCTATAGCAGAGTGATGGAGACTGGAAAACATTGGGAACATACTTCATTCATTCACTCCTCTATGAGCCCTAAACTACAATCACACTAGGGGTGATAATGTTTTTTTTAGATGCATTGTAGGCGTTGCTTTAAAAACCTTTTTTGTGAGTTTCGTGCGTGTTGGGTGTTTATGCGGTGTGGACGCGGGTGAGGGTTGTTTTGGGGATGCACTGAGGCGGGGGGAGGTGAGGAGCTGGTCTATGCGCAAGCTTCAAAGGGGCGCTGGGAATTCAACTGGGATCTACTGAACGATCCATTTACTACCCTCTGAATAGAAATCGTGAGATACCCAGAGACTCCCACCTCTGAATCTCACACACACCAACATTTTCATACAGGCATGGTGTGAGGGGTCTTGCTATAAAACAAAGGCCAGTATCCAAATGCAGCTATACTTACGCCCCAGGTCCTTGCCAAGTCCATGTGATCGTGTCCTACATAAATAAAACAAATCTGTGTGAGAATATGTTCAATTTAGGACAGAATTAGGATGCCAAGTGAAAAATGCCAAATAGCCTCACCAGTTTGTTTGGATATCGAATAACAACGGGCTGTACCGGGACAGCTGGAATGAATGCACCTGTTGAACGAAAAACAAAGTATCATCATGCAGTAACGAGATATTTGCAGTGCTTAGAAAAGGCTAACTTTATAGAATTATTCAAACATTTTCTCAGAAAGTTTAGATTACTTTGTGTACCTGGTTTAAAGGTTATCAGGCAGGACCGATTAGTGCACGTTCCTTCAGGAAAAATCATTATCTACAGAAAAGAAAAAAACATAACGTTACATGAGCTGAAAGTATTTGATATAAAAGTTTCAGATGGTCAAAGGGGCCTATATATATATCTCTGTGGCTGATTCAGTGATTTCGAGAAAAACAGAAAATGTCAACATCTGAGGGATTGGGTCCACAATTTCATTTGTCAAAGTAATCTTGTGGCTATAACTCGTTTTACAGACATAAGTCAAACCCTGTGCGAGTAAATAAAGCCTCTTTAATACTGTAGTAAGTAAAAAAAAAAACACCCAAGATATTTTTTGTTGACAGATAAGTTATTTTTTTGTTGCATGTGGATATACCCAGTCATTTCAGAGATATCAGCATTAAACCTCGTCTGATTATTGATATAAAGCTAATTCCACCATAGAATTCTGAACTCCCCTTTGTGAGTAGTAGTAGTTATTACTGACCACACAAGTTGATGAAATTTGTTTTTTGGTGCAGCATAGGAGACAACACAAAGCATCAACTGTCTCAAAGCAGTATTAGCATTACAGTATAAGTGTGTGATTGACTTTTTAATGACCCAGTGGCTGTCTGGGTGGTTAGCATAGCGCCTTAACTTTTCATCACAGCAGCAATTATCCATTTTTTTAGGGTTTCTGGTAGGTTTTCTTTGCTGATTGAACCATCTCCATGGCCACAAAGTGAAACCATACCCCTAAACCTTTACTGAAATGACCCTGGAGCGTCAGAGGCCGCTGTTATGAAAAGTAAAGGCGGCATTTTTTTCCACATAAAAAGTTCCACAATGCACCTTTAAAACACAGTAAAGACATAAGACGCCTCACGATTTAACAATAGGCTCTTTACAATGTTAATGTCACATGAACGCAATGTATAGGCTCTGTGCACAGAATGTTTTTGGCTCACGTCCTGTAGTCCTCCAGTGTAGGATAAAGATCACTTCCTATCCACATTTAAACATAAATTAAAAGTAAAATAGATTTAAAAACAGAAGAAAGCTTCATTCAGATTGTGGTGCTATTTTACTATGGCTGGGACATTACACCGTTGTTGCGATACAATACATACAGTATCACAATACTTTTAGTAAAGTTATGTGTCCAAAAGTCATAAACCAAATGCCATCTAAAATGTATTAAAGTGGTAAGAAAAGTGCATTATCACAACAAACTGTAGGTTTAACAAAGTGCTGTGTAACTGCTCAAATTCAAGATAAAAATGTTTCCAAACACTATACAGCCCAGATCTATTTCAAATATTTAATAGAACAGCCAGCACTGTACAGCTGTTAAACACTTTCAATGTATTGAAAGTATTAATACTTTGATAAAGTATCGATACTCAGTACTGTGGAAAAGGCGTATTGCAATATATTGCAAAACGATAGCTTGTCCCAGCCCGAGGTCTTCTCTGGTGAGGTACTTGCATCCTGTGTAGGATTTTGTACAAGTTGTGACTATCCAACAACTGCACGTTTTCAGCTATGTACTCTTCATATATTTATTTATTTCAACCAGACACAGCTAACCCGTAATAGGAATAAACAAGAACAGGAAACTGTAGTTACCCTTGAAAGGTAGCAGGAAGTTGCTAAGCAACACTTTGTGCACACAGCCTTTTGATGATGAAGTACATTGCCTTTCATTTACCTGAGGCCATTCACCTCCAGATCGGGCTCTGCGTTTGATTTCTTCAACTGTCATCTTTCGTGAGTTTTGATCCGATCTTGAAACAAACACTGGCCGGATGAACTTTATTAATGCTGAAAGTAATAAAATAGTTGTAATTACTGCACCCGTCTCAAGTCTCGATAATTACTGCATGTTAAATAATCCCCCCCACCCCCCAATAAAAGAACAAATTTGGGAAAATTTCAACTGCAGTCAGCCTTGCCACTGGAGAGGATTAAATCTCTCCGAGACACACTTCTCACGTCACTGTGGCTGATCAGGTCTTAATGTCTAATCTGGATCCAACTGTGGCCAGGATCAAAAGTACAGGTAACAGCATGACGCATATTACCACTTAACTATTATTATTATTATTATTAAGGTGGCCCCTAACTGCAGTACAGTCATAATGTCATATATATTTAACAAATAACACAATGGACAATAAAGATTAGATATGAAATAACACATGATGCTGAAATAATGCTTTTGGTCAACAAGAGAAACTCTGTAGCAACTTCAGATACACCATTTACACACAGTACACACTTCTTTTGTTACAAACATGTTACTTACTGCCCCAGAGGAGTAGGTCCTTGCTTTCCGCTTTCATGACAATAGACGACATTGTCATTGTAACCGGAATGGCATCAAAGTAAGAAGAGTGCGGCGCCAATGTAAGAATTGATGCTTCAGAAGGCAGTGCTCTTTGACCTTTTACAGAGATCCAATGGAACCCTCCTGCAAACCACATGACCCGCATGATGATCTTCAGAATGATATCCACCAGTCTAAAAACAAGAGGAAGACAGAGTTTATTAAATAAGTAATTATGTGACACAATACCACACATGCAATTACGGCTTAATCTAATGACTGCAGCTGTGCTTGTCTAAGAAAGAATATACTGCACAAAATTAAATTTCACCCACCTTCGCCAAAAGCACTGAGGTTCTACAGTGTCCTCAGAGCGTCCCACTGTGGCCATAAAGGCAAAAGGCCATGCCAGAAGCATCATGAATGCAGCCATAAGCAGCCGGATGGGGAACAGTGTGACAGTCATTACAGCAATCTGCAACATGAGGAAAAATGGCCAATTAGACACTAATCTATCAAGCCCAATACATCTTTTATTACACAAATTCTACTAGAAAGAAGTAGGATAGTATTATGCGCTGTACTAAGTTGTAATTCTCAGCAGTTTGCCGCAGTAGTGTTTATCTTAAAGGTTTTTATGAGCCTGTGATAGCAGCACTTATCTTTTATCAATATTAGTCTTGATAACAAACACTACAGGAGGCAAGGCTTCAGCCAATCTGCAGGGAGCCTTTCTTTGATCTGGCACACATTTCAGTCAAATACACAAAGAACATTATTAATGTAAAACAAATTGAATATAGCCCTTGTTATATTTGTCGTGTTTTTTTCTTTATTGAAATGTATTTTACATCTACTAGGATAACTTTCAATGTGCCTCAGAGATAGACTTTACTATCTCTGCTGCAGAATGCTCCTGATTCAACGAAAGAAAACATACTATTGTAAATTGTAGTTAACATGGGTAGGCATTATAAAGTGAATGAATGTTTTGATAAGAGAGGCTTGACATTTAAGTTTTGGAACTGCCATCAGCTGTTCCAAAACTTATATTATATGAGTATTCCGCTCGTATTTGTGCGCTAGGTTAGTAAGAAGTATAGACAAAGGCATTAATAGCGGTGAATCACAGTAGGAGCCCACCTCTCACTGATCCCACCACAAACCGCACGTGCAGGCTGTGACCATCAACAAAGCATCACACTTATTAAACTGAGGCAGCCACCACCCTGAATCATGCTTACACCCCAGAGGAACTGTAGCACATGTGAAGAAATGAATACATATTCTCCAATTACCAGGACATAAACTTCATCTTAAGTGGCATAGTCAAGGGCCCTGTTGTGATAAGGCGGCCGTCGGAAGAAAACTTCATTCAGTGTTGGTTATTTATTTGCAAATTACTAATATCAGGTGAGGCGTACATCTTTCAATAAATGTGTCCACGCAGTAGTGCATCTTATATTATTATGATTAAACGTTTGCATGACACTTAAAGCTGGCATTGTACTACAGCCTACGATGACACCGATGCAACATGTATGTGGCTAACATTAGTTAGCTCGCTTGCTAACTGCTCAGCTGACTGCAGGTAATCAAGGAAATTACCATTGCAGGAAAACAAGCTGACCAACCTCACTCGACAGTTGCAAGTACCTTAAACATTGTATTTATGCAACATTACCTTTGCTTTTTCCAAAGGGGTGTATTTTAAGATGTGCACAAATGGGTTTCTTGTCGGAGGAGCTTGGTCCATCTTCTTTCCGTCTCCTTCCATGATACGTTTATTCGGCAACCGCATTTTTTCTAAAATAATGTTTATAGCACAAATAACTGTAGTGTTTTCTTTAAACGAGATTAAAATAATAATGGCACAAGGCGGGGAAGAATACTCTTCACGTCCGACGCAGTAAACCGTCTTGCACGAATCCCGATGGCTAATTTAAGAGGCAGTGTTTGCTATATTAGCGTTATCTTCCTGTGCGGGACAACATGGAGGGATAATGGTCGGCCACGGATTAACTCGGGTTATTCAACTCGCCGAAATCTTTCTGCCTACTGTGCGCACGACGCCTCCTTCTTCTGCACGGCGTTTCCCATCCAGGTCGCTAGCTCTGGATGCTAGTTGAGCCACGACTCTTCTTCTATGCCAGTGCGCATGCGCGGCAGCATCCATTGAGTCGCGCGCATGGATGTGGTGCGCGCGGATCATGTGGATGGAGAAATCACCCTGACCAGCAGGATGTTTATATCTATGAGCACGACTTGCTGGGTCGGATCTGCATGAAACGGATAACTCAAGGTATTGTTTTCTGCTGACAGTGTAGAAGGCGTGCAGTGTGCATAATCGTGAGTAAATTGCGCTTTTAGCAGGCAGTAGTGCGCCCTATAGTCTCCTAGTAACTTTTGGGAAGTTTTAAAATATATTTTTTGTTGTTGTTTTTTTAAACTGTTGACTGACTTGTGTCGGCTTGTTGAAACCACATTGATTTCCCCGTTAGTATAAGAATAAGAATAGTCGAGAGAGGAGGACAGCCATTGATTGATTGATTGTTTATTTATTGCAAGTTTTAGTACATCATATACACATCACATGCGATGCAGTGCAGGAACCTGCCAGCACACATTAAAGGCGTCAAAATAAAAAATAAATACAAAAATACAGTCTATGAACAAAACAAAAAACTTGTTAGTAGTTGTCCAATAGAGGGTGCCAAAGCTCCATGATGATAGGAACAAGCAACTCCATTCGTGTAAAGTTAAATGGAGGCTGCAGCAATCATTACAATTCCTATGTATGGCATCCTAGATCTGGAATAGGCCTATTTCACAAACCTTTAACACCAAGTACTACCTCATGAAATAGTTGACCCAAGTAGCCCAGGGATAGGCTACGGCGATATGGGCAAAAATATAGTATAAGATATAATAGTATAAAAGATAAATATTGCGATAGCAATATATTTGGCGATATCATTTACACCTGTCAAAATACTAAAAAAAAAAAAAAAACACAGTCTTTAGCGTACTGTAAAAATTAATTTAATGTAATTTTATTATTTTTATTCATCTATATTCACCTAAATCTGTGGGTCTTCCTTCATCTGGAAGATAATTTACATATAATCGTGTTGCTCGTGTATGTATCTCACCAATCACAGTAAAATGCTCTAAAATGCTCCCTTTTACGTGAAAACTTTTACAATGATTCCCAAACTTTTCAGGCCAGGACTCAAGAAAAAAACTAATTCATAATACAGTATGAAGAATTTAAAAGTTTAAAATATGTTTACAAAGTTATTTAACTTCCATTCACAAATATATGCTGTTTTCAAATAAGAATTATATCAAATACACTATAAATATTTTCTTTTTTAAATCTTGAAATCATCTTGGGACCCGCAGCTCATCACCCACTTTGGCCTACAAAATACTTGACCTTCCAAGTACCACCAGGTGTCGACCAAGACCAAATAAGGTCTAAAAGCCAGGTCTAAATTAGAATAATGAATAAACCAGAAAAACACCAAAACCATTCCATTTTCTATGGCGTGAATGCTAAATGCCGCCCTCTTGTGTTCAAGTCGTCACCATGCACCCACCAGATGTTTATTTGAACCTAGAGAATGAAACTGTTTTGAGGATTCATTCCCATAGCATATCCAGAGTATATTTGAGTCTACATTTTGTACTGAAAAATGTAAGAATCAAGGATGTAATTTAAATGTGGGTTGCATCTGTTACCCATACACAGAAAACAGAGAAAGGGACACTTTTTCATACCCAATATTATTTATTTTACCAACCACTTGAAAGTATCAGCACTCATAATAATGTAAAATATACATAATTGCTCCAAATAGATTTCTTCTTTAGGTAAAAGAAGGTTGGCAATATATTCAACAAAGCTCTCACATAGGCACAATTTTCTTCTAATAGGCTGCTACGTTTACAACAAATTATAAATCACCTATATTTGCCGTTTTAGTGAAACACACATTTTTCTCACTCCGTACATTGTGCATGCAGTCTAGAGTCAGAGAACAGAAAAAACTGTACTTATTAATATCTGTTTTTTCACACTTTAGTTCTCCCCGTCCTTGGCGCGCTCATGTTTTCCAGTTTATGTAATTGTAAGTGTGCCGACATCAGCTACACAAACAGGCACACCCTCTCTCCATGTTTTAATTCACCCACATCCACATGCATTCACTGTGCCTCATGGGCTGACCATATGGGGTCATGACATTTGCATTTGACAGGAGCTACCACACACACACAGGGTTAATACTGAGGAAAGAGGGATGGAGAAAGAGCTGCGTAAGTTCACCCTCCCTCCACGCACCAGCTTCTCCTCCATCATTCCCCCCCTCGAATCCCATAGCTGAGCTGCTTAAATTAAAAAGGAAGAAATGCAATTTAAAGACATGGGGTAAACAATCACAAAACACTTGTTCCTGAAGGAGACACAATTTCCTGGTGCCTTGTCCAATTTCTTATGGCCTGGAGGGCTGCCGCTTGCGTTTTAACACCTGGTTCTACAACGCTGATTAAAATTGTAATGTCGCTGTTGAATCAATCCATATGACATTTTGGAAATACACAAGCACAGAGACATTTTATATATACAACTTTTTATTGTTTTCATCTGGGAAAAGGAAAGGTGTAAGGCAGTGATTCGGTTTGCGCTATGCCTTCAAACTGTTTAAAGAGAAATATTATTATAGCATTCTTTTACTGGGCTATTTATCATCCACAATCAGTGTTGTTGCATCGGAATAAATGAGGGGAAATGAAATGATTACATCTATTCATTCATTGATTTGTTTTTGATCATCTTTTTTTACAGGGACTGCAGGATGACCGGAGGTTATTGGACAGTGACTGGCCAGTTAAAGCTAACACTAAAGTACTATCACTTGATGATGATACACTGCGAATCACAGTATTTATACATAGATAGCTAGTTTAGATTAGAAGTTTACATGAAAATATCAGCACTCAATACAATGATAATAAACTAAGATTAAATTATTATGTATTATTTCCTTATGGAGAAAATTGTCCTGGACAATCCAATGCCGAGTACAATACAGAGTACAAAACCCAAAAACATATAGACTCCCATGAAACAAACATGAAATAGACTACAGTTCAATTAATTACATGTAAAGGTGGACACACACTAGAGGATTTTTAGCCAGATTTTTAGTCTTAGGAGGCGTGGCTCAATAAAAACTTTCTCTCATGGCATGATCTGTGGTGGGACTCCTCATGTGTGTGTGTGTGTGTGTGTGTGTGTGTCCTCATGTCCTTAAGTGTGTCCTTAAGTGTGTATTGTTTTTGCACAGATCTTTAGTCTCAAAAGATTAAAAAGCCTCTAGTGTGTGGCCACCTTAAGACACCAAACACAGTTGCACCGGCCCAATACTGAACATGTTCAATGCGATATATACAATTTACTATATCAAAAGCAAAAAGAGTTGGTTGTCAAGTAACAAAAACAAAACTTACATACAGTATTTTGAGTTTGCACCTGTTAAATTCCAATATTTCTCCAATATCACACTTTGTTGATGTTGGATAAAGACTAAACATTACTATGCAATAATAATAATAAACAATTGATTATGCTCTGATTAATCTTTCATTCTTGTAATAGGTTACAAAGGAGTGGGCAGGAGCGCAAATGTCCAGATTGGTGTTCACTATTACATCAGTGCAGCCCTGAGGCCAAACATCTGAGGCTCGCTGACAGACGGACACCACACTAATGTTTTACTAGCCCCTGTGCCCATGTCAATCAATGGGCAGCATGTTCCCAAATATAAAATTCGACACACACACACACTTACACACTTATAGCACACTCTAGGAAATGAATTGCGGACACGATTTTGTACGATGTCCATCAACAAAATTCAAACAAAAGCAACAACACTTGGTAAATATCATCTCAAGAATGAAATGACCCCGCTAAACAAAGGTCTAATCAACAAAATACAAGGCCTAACCAGGACTACACTAGGCCTAAACCAATTTTAGCTCAGTATGAAGCCACTAATCCATGACATTAAAGGGCTCTGAATGAAACAAACCTTGAAATGACCAAAAACACAGAGTATCGCATGTAAAAGCCTTGTTCTTGTAGCACAATTTGAGAACCACTTGTCTATGATGCACTGTCAGCTTTGTGGATGGAGCCCAAATCTGCACATTTCATGATATTGTGATGAGTGCAGGTTAGGAGGAGAGGTCTGGGAAGCTTGTCACACAGTCAGCATTTGAAAGCACAATTTTGACACAACAGTCGTTTGAAATCGGAGAGAGGAGCTGGCATCACATCTAAGCGTCCTCCCTGTGTTCACTCCTCTCTCTCTCTTTCTCTCTCTTGTCCTTTCTTCTTGTCTGGCCTCTGCAGGTGCCGCGCTATCACACCGCTAACACAGGAATCCCTGATCCGTGTACATCCACGGCCCTTTGAAAGAGGAAGCTGGAGTTGGAAAGCACCTCTCTCCATCCTCTGTGTTCTCCAAGGCAGATGAAGAGAGCTCCTGCTGCACAAGCCGGGTATGAAACCAAAGCCACATGTTGGGCAGGACAGACAGTTGTAAGACAAGTAAGATCTTTGTGGGGGACACAAGTGCTTAGCTGTTCTATTGCATGCCTGTCTGTTAGCGCCGCTTTGCTGGACGGACACCTGTACAATTGTAATTTTACACAGGCAAAGACAACAGCAGGTGACTCGGGGAAGAGGCTACAGCGGCTTGTCAAGAACTGGCAACGCTGTGGGAAAGTTGGGGTAATTCGGTAGGTCAATGCAAGTATTTGATTCATTTATTTTATAATTATTGTTTAGCCTAAATATTAGCTACAATACCATGACACTTTTGGAAACTAAATCACACACTAAAATTGTTTTAAAGAGAGTAAAAATAGCAGCAGTAGTTCACTTTGAAGTGCATTAAAGTCTTTAGCAGCGCACACATGCCATCTTCCTTTTCAAACCCAATAAATGAAGTAACAGTAGAGAAGAATTGCACGACAATGCAGTTATCACCTACATATACGTTGAACCAGTAAAAATAAACTCATCCTAAATGAATAGAAAGTGTACAGAGTTCCTAGCCTAGTAAACTAGACATTTCTTTGCCTGGCAGTCTGGGTTCCCAGGCTACAGGGTTCCCACTCTACCTGGAAAACCTTGAAAACTTGGAAAGTGGCCTTTTTTTTCTAGTTATGGAAAATGCATGGAAAATGACCAAAAATGTCAAATGTCCTGGAAAAACATATTTTGTCCTTGAAAATATTTGCTTTGCTTTTCTGTTTGAAATGTAAGCGATACTTTGCCCCCCCACACCAGACTAAAGACGAACTCATTCTGCTCCAGAACACAGGGAAAATGATCTTCTACCTGCTGTAGTTCTAAATTTTCCCAGGGGGGATTCCCAAACCCCCCAATTTGACCACGTTCCCAAGAAAGCTCACAGTATGCTTTACACGTCTAAGTTTGAACCTTTTCAGACCAAATGGCTATTGGCTTTAGCCATTATTACACCGGGGTGAGTGAGGAAGGCAGAGACTACCGCGAAATACAAAATTGCAATGTTTTTATGTATTTTGCACTTTTAAATGTCATGGAAAATCCTGGAAATGACCTGGAAAATAACTTCAAGTAAAGAGTGGGAACCCTGGTGTAACAAGCAAGATTAAAATTACAACATAAGACTAAAAATACTACAGGCCCCTAAACATTTCATATTTTCTTTGGTTGCTCCAATGCACATATCCTGATGCTCATTACATCCTCCGTGTCGGCCAACTCTCATCTCTGTAAACACTGATCAGAATGTGCACAGCTCCAGCTCAAAGGAGGCTTTACTCAAATGAGCATTTTAAGATCATTACAGTTACGGAAAAGCCAGAGACTCGCTGCTCTCACCTCCTGCTGCGTTCTGCCCCAATCATCAAAGCTTCAGAATGGCCTCCAGCGCACGTGCTCAGGCGCAAAACCGACCGTCCAAACTTTAATTTCATGATTTTAGCAGAGTTTTCATCATTAGCAACAGTGGTAAACCGGACACATGTTTATTCACTCAGATATTGGATAACGCTGTGGAGGGGACAACAAGTTAGCACAGTCTAAATACGTCAAAGATCCTCTATTTATATGATTACTCACTCTGCATCCAGAGCACGGTCTTAAACTCTGATCTTAATACATTATTTTTATGTATGTCTTTTACCCTAAGCATGATTCAGTGTCTCAAACCCACGTCCATGCCTTTGCTTCCTCTTAAGCCCTAGAGTCCCCATTTTTGGGGACTTGCCACTTTTAGAGACAATCCTTGTTTATTTTAATCTATTTTTATAAAAGTGTATTTTTTTTTCTTTTGAAAAACTGTATTTTATGACCAAATATATAAATAGGATCCAAAATTTTCAATTACAAATTTGAATTTTTTGGGCCAAAAGGTGCCAAATTGTGCCCTATTTATTATAATGGGATTCCGCCGAGACTATTTTAAATTGAAACCTCAATAACTTTTCAATTATTTATTAGAGTTAAACAGTTGGTATAAAGTCAATAATTAGCTGTAGTTACTATTTATGAGGTTTATTTGCTTCTTTACAATGTAAACAAGCTGCTGACCTGCTGTAATTTGTTTTTTTTTAGGCGGAATTCATATTTTCTGTCTTTCAACCTCAATTACTCAGGCCCACTATGATTTTCTTGAAAATGTTCACATCTACAGTCTCCCCATAGACCTTCATATCAATATGAACATTTTAGACATTTTACAAGCTGTTAAAAGCCTTCCAGAGTATGAGTATACACAGCAGGGCTTAAGAGGTTAAGAACAATTCTTATATCACTGTCCCATATTCATTATTATGTTGGAAGATGAATTGAACAAGCATTGCTAGATATTAATATTGTTAAGTACTGGCAACCTGTTTGTGGAAACTTTCTGAAGTGGTGTGCGCTTAAGCTACCAACCCCAAACATTAGTCTGGAGCCCTGTACCGACAATCTTCGGCGATCCTACTTGTCACACGGTATTTGGACTAGACACAGACGGTGTGAAAGTGGACGGGGAGGTCATGGCGTTGGTATGCGACTGGATGATAGAGAGGCAGGGGAAGTAGATAGTCGAGCCCAGCGCCCAGGCACACAGCGGGAGATCCAGATACACGTCCCCTTTCATGCTATCATCAAGGGTCGAGTGTTGGCTGACAGACACTACTGATCCGCCTCGGCGTTAAAAACCCCGATAAGACACAAGGACAACTGTGGCCAGAGGCTGCGTATGTAAGTAGCCCGCGTATGAGAGTCTATTCATGGCTCGGCATGTACTTTTCATTTAGTTCTGCAAGTGTTTATCACCTCCAGATAAACACGTTACACGCTCCTAACTATAGTGTCATTTATGATTCCACGCAGGGTTGATAAAGACACGAACTGACAAACTCTCGATTCTTCTAGATAAGACCCTGGGACAGTCGAGACTCCGATCCACCTGAACCACATTGGCTGTTGGATGATGGGAGGAAGCTGATACCCAGAGAGTCACTTCGAAACCCGTCATCGTCATTAAAGGTAGGACCGCTACAGTACAGCAAAAAATAAAAGGTAAATTGTAAGACATTATCGGATTTAGAACCAGTAGTTCATCGCATTGGCATGATGAACTGATCGACTAACTTTTTTGAGGGATAGAGCAGTAGTGGCGACCACAAAAAGTACACAAATTTACCTCTTTGTTTTCTTATTTGAGTCAAGATAGTTTTAAATGCTAGAAAGTTTTAGAAGAAAGCACAACGTTGCCCCCACTATCTTCTTGTATTCGATCACACGGTAGCTCTTTGTGGTGTAATACTGTCTGTGGGCGAGTGGGGGAGCTCTAGTGTTGTACTTTCGCCGGCGGACGGAGATCCCTGTCAACTATTACACCGACCACTAGACACACATTGCGGCCGCATTTTGAGAACACGCAAACATAAAACTAGACTACCTCTGTATTCATGTTTTTTTAGGACTGAATATGCGTCTGTATTGAGAAACTGAAGTTGTTCACATGGAGTTTCTCATTTAGGGCACACATTCTGGCCAAGATTGTTCGCATAGTTCTCTAGCAAAAGTTACAAAGTTAAAAGTCAATGAACATACATATGCTACATAACTACTATTATTATTGATTATTAGTCATTTAACAACTGTCTTAATTTTAAAATCAGATTCAGACTTAATTTTTTCAATTCTGATACGGATCATTTGACTCTTTTATTTTGCAATTTGCTAAACTTTATTCCCAAAACCGAGCCTCATACGAAGAACAAGAAGCCCTCTAATATTAAATCCGTGGCTGGTTATAATTAAGGTCGGTGACCACTCGGCCCTATATGCTGCGGGTGACATGTTCAATAAGCTGTAATTATGACCAAATTATTGGCGTGGCTTTGAAACTGTACAAGATCGCCTCCCTCGCACAAAATGACATTGGGCAGTGGGCAGATTATCAGACGGACCGTTCTTTCTCTCCATTTCAAAGCCCGCTGTCCCACGGCCCTTACATGGTGTTAAAAGTGTCCGGTACAATACTTGACATCGGTGTCGCAGCAAAGAAAACAATAGTCCTACATGCTCCTATCAAACTTGCGCCTAAATCCTCCCTTTTTACTCCCGCTTTCATTCCATGTCACTGGGCCTTGTATCTGGATCGGACTTACAAGTCTCTGGCTGTGACATAAGGGATTCCGCGTTGTCCACTGCTTACAGATTAAAACCAGGAGCACAAGACAAAAGGGCCAGGGAGACGGCCCGCGCATTTAGAGTTGGGGAAGGAGGCGAAATAAGGACCCTAGCAATGGATACTTGTGCATTCAAGAGCCAAGAGAGAGGGGGGAAGAGAAAATGAAGAGGAAGGAAGAAAGGAAGCGTTTTATTTTAGTCGCGCTGGTTATCGCCAGACCAGGCGCGGCATCTTTATTCTACCAGGAGAAAATGCTAATCATCAATCTCGGGCTGCATGCTACGTCTCTGTTTAATAGCTGATAGGGGAGTCTCCACAGGCTGCTTTGCTTCTTTGTTTAAAATGACATATAATGGGACTAGGCCTTATCAGTGTCCCGGTGCATTCTCCCTCTTTCTCTCCCCCTGGTCTCACTCGCCCGCTTGCTCGCCGATTGTGGTCCAGTGTAAAGCAATAGGAAGCCAAGATTGATTTGGAGCCAGGGATAACTTAATCCATCAATTTAACATGAAATGAATATGCAAAAGTGGGGCTGCCGGGCGTGTTGTGCGCGGAATAGAGTCCTCACAGTGACAAAAGAGGGAGATGGGGATAAATAAATGAAAGAAAGAACGGGGGAAAAAAAGAGGTATAAAAGATGAAAAGAGCTTACTACTTTCGAAAAAACCGAACCAGCATCTTAGAGACAAATCCATTACCAGATGTTTTGTTTTTGACCATATTTCAGACTGACAAATGAGATGTGTCTGAGGCAGAATTACAATCGCGATTCATTGTAGCGAGCATAATGAAAATCCATCATAATTATAACAGGGAAATCATCGAAGACAAGTTAGTGGAACCAGCCGAGCAGCAAATCACAAGCCTGCTACGGAGTACAGTACACCTGCTTCCTACTGTACACAGATGATGAATGGGTTTCTGCAGGAAGTACTTTGGGGTTGAATTAAAGTAAAATTCGGAAATTTACCGTGGAAATGCCTTATATGTTGATGTTAGATACTGTACAACAGGAAAACAATATATACAGTTGTGGCCAAAATTTTACATACCCTGGCCGAATGTCGGGGTATGTAAACTTATGCATGATAACACAAAAACCTTTATTTCACCCATGGTACACTTTTCCATTAGAAACTAGCCAAATGCCTCTGTTCAAAAGTTTATATATTGTGCATCTTGAAACAGAGAGTCCTGTATTTCAGCTGAAGTGAGTTTTTCTTTGCTCCTGAATAATTTTCCTGGCAGTTGTTGAAGGTCATGTAAACGTTAGATCAGGGACATTTCAGTAGTTTCATATTCTATGAGAAATGGCCAAAAGATTAAAAGACTGTTATAAGTCATACAGGAGTGCTTATTATTCTCATTAAAATACAGGCATGCTAACCAACATAGCCACCAAGATACTACATGTATGGGCTTATAACAAAATGTATCCAGAAAGTGGTTGGCCCTATCCACCTTACTCTTTTTTTAAAAACCTTGTTCCAAAAAAAACCTGATTAATAACACAATGATTTTAAGAATGATGCAAAACCAGAAGATTACAACTCCACTTACCGTATTTTCCAGACTATAAGTCACACTTTTTTTTTTTCATAGTTTGGCTGGTACTGTGACTTATACTCAGGTGCGACTTATGTATTAAATACTGTATATATTTCACAAGTTTGTTATTTTCATACTGATTCTGATCTTTATGCTATAGTTATCTGAATGACTGTTACCCCCCCCCCCCCCCCTTGTCTTTTTTTTTTTTTTTTTTTTTTTTTTTCTTTTTTTTTTTTGTTTTTTTTTTTTTGCTTTTGTGTTGTCGTTTTTGGTTTCGTGTTTTCGCTTTTGGTTTCGTTTTGTCGCTTTTTGCTTTCGTGTTGTCGCTTTGGGTTTCGTGTTGTTGC
>OMNZ01095785.1:26564-46813 GCA_900303255.1 Lesueurigobius sanzi
GTCCCGCCCCCCCCCCCCCCCCCCCAGTGTGACTTATATGTTTTTTCATCTTCATTATGCATATTTTGGCTGGTGCGACTTATACTCCGGAGCGACTTATAGTCCGGAAAATACGGTACAACGAATTAGCGACAGAAACAGAATGATTTGCTTCGACACTCCAGTCCGGATTGTTCCATACCGTATACACAGTCCACACACCTTAACAAGACAGGAATTATCCTCTACCCAAGATGTGGCGTTTTCCCAGTAATCCATTAAGTTTCCAAAACTCGTCATGAGTCTGGCACACTCCCCCACAGACAACATTTAAACTCAGCCTACGTAACGACTCCACATCAGCATCACATAATCGCTCAGAATAATCTAATTTCTCCACGCCGTGCACTTTGGCTGGGGTCGCGACTGTTTGCGGCGGTTTCGGGTCAGCTGCTTGTCCGTCACATGATCAAGAGGGAAGAGAAAACATTAACATTGAACATGGGCAGGAGCAGATGAAAGCTCTGGGCCTGACTGTCAGTGCTGCGAGGTGATGAGAGATGGCATTACTTATTCATGAGGCCTAAATGCAGAGCAGAGGAGATGGGCATGGCTGACCCCACAACACTGGGGATAGAGAGAGGCAGCCACTATGGGCGCATCATAAAAGCAGTTGCATTATATCAAGCTTAATTTGCCATGTGTGAAATCAACACTCTTAAAGCCACTAACTGTAGCCACTGAGACTTGGCTTTCTTATTTATCATTGCTTTTTTCTTTTATATGGCCTATTGTGTCTTCGTGGGAAAACTAAAAGTAGTTTTGTGTGCTTCACGTCTCCAGTATTAAGTTCATTTTTTTTCTTGCACTGTTTGTCAGTGTTAATCTTGGCATTTAGTTTTAGTCTTAGTCTTTTGACGAATATGGAATATAATTTTAGTCAAGATTTAGTCAAAAAAATCTTGTTAGTTGTAGTCTAATTTTAGTCAACATAAATTCCACGTAAATTTAGTCGACTAAATTTGAAATAGATTGAGTAAACTTTACATTTATATAATTGTTTTCAAACATATTTAATAATATTCTCTGCTTCATGAAGCGTCTCCCACATTATGGAAACACAGCTAGAGCTGTTCCTTTGGCAGAGAATGATACGAGGCTCTTTCAAACTGAAGTCCCTGAAGTTTGGATCATTTTAGTCTCTTCTTTTCATTTTTATTTAGTCTTTTTTTAGTCAACGAAAATATCTGGAGATTTTAGTCATAGTTTTAGTCTCATTAGCTAACTTAAATTTAGTTTTAGTCTAATTTTAGTCAGCAAAAATATTACTGTGACCAAAATGACTAAATATTTTAGTCGACGAAATCATCAAATGTCCCTGATCTAACATTTACATGACCTTCAACAACTGCCAGGAAAATTGTTCAGGAGCAAAGAAAAACTCACTTCAGCTGAAATACAGGACTCTCTACAAAGTTGAACTCTCTGAAAAATGTTGACTCTCTTATCTTGACTTCGTACCATTTATATAAAGACATGAGTTAGCCAAATATGGTAGTGAAATGTTTGAGGACTACTGGGCAACATTTGATTTCCTACATATAACTGGACATAGCAAATGCTCTCTCCTACAACCTGAAATGCAAATGTGACTCTGAATACTAAGGTTGGACTATGGAAAAGGAATGTCAGGATCATGTACGGGCCCTGGTTATCGTACGCGGCTGTACTCCGATTTGCAAAAGAATTAGTAATGCATATAATGCCCATGTCATTCACACTGAGCAAGAATAGTGTCCTAGTGATTTTCTTCCCCAGGCCTTATCTACATTTGCAGATTGCCCTGATCCATCACTGTTTATGAAGCCAAGGCCAGTGTAATTCCAGCCAATTTATCTAACTGGAACATTCAGCAGTTGTAGACATATTCATGGAAACATACTGATACAAGTGCATTCCACGATCCATTTTTCCTCTCTTACTGTAATATCCAGCCCGGACGGAATTATTTCTAAATCCCAAATATTTTATATAGAGGGTAGATATAGGTAACTCGGTTCTGGCTGGGCGTCACCAAAAGATAACTACGTTTTATTAATGACCTGACAGTAGACCGGGCTGGAGTAATTAGACTTTTTCCCTCGCACCTCCTCATCTGCCCTCCTTCCTCTTACTCCTTCAATAGATGGGTCCGGCAAATGTTGGTGATAGTTTGATAAGCATAAGGACACGGCTGTAGCGGCCGGGTAAAAAGAATAGAATGAATGAGTGGAGGAAAAAAGAAGGATGCCGTTGATGTTATCGGGGCCTATTGGATTTAGTGCTCAGAACACAGTGGGCCTATCGCTTACACTCACCTGGCAATGGTTAATTGTCCAGCGCGTGCATATGAGCAAGTCATTAATAACATTTGACTAATGCATTAAGGTTTTACTCACTTCTTTCCCTATTTCTATTCTCACTTACATAGATTTCTGCAGTATTCAGTCTAGCTGTTATATAATTATTGTTTTATTTGAATAAAATAAATCAAATGAAAAGTCTAACACAGTATCCACACCTTCAAAGCCCAGATAAGATGTTTATGGATGGGCAAGAAACAAATTCATTATCATTCCATACAATATATTACCAAAAAAAAACACATACACAATGACTTAGCACATGGCTAAACAGCTCTCATCTCCCACCTCTCATCTATAAGGGATATCCAGTTATGACAAAGTTCCTACCTCAAGAAAAAAAACATAAAACATGCTGTACAAGGTGTGATACATTACTTCACTGCTGTTGCGGAATACATTTTCACCTGGACTAATAAAAAGCATATGATAAAATCTCCAGACCAGGAATGCATCATATAATTATCTGTCCGGGACACGCGGCTGCTGCGGAGCACATATGGCTTTCAGAGAAGCATTATTCTTCTGATCCATTAGTCCACGCAGCTGCAGTATCCATCTCTCTCTCTCTCTCTCAGCGGCCGGAGACTGAGGAGGTGAGCTTGGATACATTTAGACATAAGACTCTATAAGTGTTGAAATGGGATGCCACACAGCCAGCACATGCTTTGGCCGCACTGTCCATGACCACACGTAGCATGTTGTGTCATACTGTATAAAGAGAAGTTGAACCAGGGCCATGGTCCATATGCATGAGAATTTCAAAGCCGGAATGGATTATACACATCTGCCTTGCCCGTTTTCATTTAAGACGCATTTTGAAGTTGCCATTTTACAATTAAAAGCATTTTACCTGATGATCTTTTCCTACTGGAATGGAATTTGTTTGCCCTCATTTAGTACATTGTAAACTTGGACAATTGTGGAAATAATACTAGCATCTAAATATAAAGCATTTTTGTCAATTGTATTGAGTTTTCAGGCTACCTTTCTTGCATTTCTGTGACAGTGACTTCACAAAGTGAGCCCACAAGTTGTGAAATTTGCTCATAAAAGCATCTCTATGAAGACGTGGGATTTTAGAACTGTGTTAGGAAAGTTAGGAATATGCTTAGACCACAACTATCAATTTAATTTACTCGCTCCTTCTTTCAATATTTGTATTTGTAATAAAGAATCAGGTAAAGTGCCTTTAAGTCCAAGTATTAACCTAAACGTCAAATGAAATAAATAAATAAAATAAATAAAACGATTTTCAATTTGCCTTTGCAATCAGAGCTCGATGGTCTCAGAATTGTAATATAGTTGTACTGTCAGATCTTCCAACAGTCGCACTTGAAATAGTGTCTGTCCTGTTGAACCATCCAAACTTCGATGCAGGGTAACCACAGATGCAGGGCAAGCTACCAACTTTGTTGACTGTGTTAATGGAGCTCCACAGTACCGCTTTTGGTAAAAGTAAAAATCTCATTGAAAATCTCCATAAACTTTTCAAAGATGTATATTTTAAGAGTTTAAAAGCCCGACAGACGCTAATCGTTCTTTTAAACATTTAATATTGATTACTTTCAAAAAGTCTATGTCATTTTTGAATGGGATTTTTACTTCAGGATTGGCGGAGGGTCCATAGACCGACTCTTCTCTCATGATCTATTATTCATTTACTTATAATGATAAAAAGTTAGTGAAAATCTATATTTCAAAATGTACAATTATACAGTTAAAACAGAATATATATATTATTATTAGTTTATTTGAACAGGGACAATCATAAATCATAGTCTGGAAATGCACCAGTTTTATCTATATAGCTAGTTTTTATTATTAAAAAGCCAGCAACAAACAAAGAACACAGTAGAAACAACAATGATTAATACATGACAACAGTAAAATATGGTATAAGCTCATACATAACCATACAGCCACACCTAGCACAAGCACTGAACACACTGTCCATAATCACCATCATGAACAATCAGACACAGGCACAATGACATTGTTACATTGGCAGCAGGCAGGAACCTCAAAGCAACAACAGAATATATATTACAAAATGTTATGTACTTGATTTGCAGTATATTATGTTTCTTAGTAAAATAAATGATCCATTTCAGCACATATATTTGTTGTTGTTGAGACGCGTACCGGTAGTAACACGTGCGAACTCCACAAAGCTCTGTAATTGCCTCAATCTGCTGTCCTACTGTCGTTACAAGCCCTGACTAGATGTTCCTCACCCAGTACACTGATGGACCTGTGATTTCAGATGTACTACAGCAGTTAAAGCCGAGTGTGCGTTAGACAGACAAGATGTTGTACAGCCTCTTACAAGGACAGAGCTGCGGTTTGGAGCTGAGGAGGATGGATCAGGCCTGGGTTGACATCATGTCCAACACCAGTGTACTACAAGATGAGAGTAACCATGTTGCTTTTGGTCTAGATGCTCCGAGCGTTCGCCGCGCTAACTAGGTCTCCTCAAGCAAAACTGCATTTTTCAACTCTTCCCCTTTTCTCCCGTTTGTATCTGACCCACTTTTGTCCTAATTAATCAGGCTAGAAGAGTTGGTGGAAAGAACAGAACATATCCGTATAGCGACTGGTTACATCTGCCCGTCATCGCGGCAGGAATCCCCAAAGGAAAGACTCAATCTAGCGTGTTGCCGAGTCCCAACAGAGCGGCATGACAATGGATTGCACACAAAGAGCCATTATAAAATAGCAATTTATATTTTATACGCCCCTGTTTGAATCTGTTTGGACCACAAAGTTACAAATGGAGGCGACGTGGTTAAAGTATTTATGCAATGCAACCCACTGCGCTATGTATTAGTAATATGGGCGAGTGAGGAGAAACATATTCTTTGTCTTATAGGCCATTTGTTGTCAGGATGCATCCACTCATTCAGAGGGATGCCATATGAGGATACCCAGGGCATCAGCAGGGGCATCACGCTAAAATGGTTATTGTGGCAAGGCAAGTCCAAAGTGCTCTGTTGTAGCTAATTTTTATCATGCACTTTTCTTTTGTGTTTGCGTGTACACTGCTTTCTACGTTGTTGTAGGGCGGGGCGGTTTGGCCTAAAAAAATATCTCCCCATTTTTTTTATTTGAAATTCAATTCGATTTTTTCTTTTTTTTTCTTTTTTTAAGCACTTAAAATGACTTCAGACATATTGCACTTTTGACCTGGGTCTAAGAGTCCAGTTCTTGTTTTGTTTTTTTTTTTTGATTTTCTGCATTCAGGTGCATTTTAGAAAATAAATTATATTTTCAGCTGGTCCTATAGACGGTGTTTTCGGTGACACCAGAGGCTGTGTCCATTGAGATTAATGTGGAAACATTGACTGAGATCATCACATTTACGTCTGAAAAGTATCAATTTATGCGTTTTGTGTATTTGTCTAATATAAGAGGTTTTTTAGATTTTTTTGCTGTAGAAGATTCCCAGAGCGGACAGTTGATGTTTTGAAGTGGCTAAAGCTAGCAGGAAGTTTGCATGTTCGGACTTCAATATAAAGTGTTTAGCCGTTCATAGGTCAAAAACAAAGCAATATTGAAATATAAGAAGCTGCAAAATTACTCAAAGTTATATGGGCATTTGAATTCGATCTGGGATTTGATCCAATTTGATCAAATGAAGCCACTATGAACGGCTAAACACTTTATATTGAAGTCCGAACATGCTATCTTCCCGCTAACTTTAGCCACTTTGTGAATCTCTCTGTGAATCTTCTACAGCAAAAAAATCTCTTGATTTGCTTACCTCTAATATTAGACAAATATACAAAACGCATAAATTGTTATTTTTCAGATGTAAATGTGAAGATCTCAGTCGATGTTTCCCCATTAATCTCAATGGAGGCAGCCTCTGGTGCCACCGAACAGGGAGCGTTAACCTTTTCGTTGCTCCCCTCTATAGCTGTTTAGCTGCCATTTTAGCTTTTAGAATTTATTCTTTAGAGAGACTAATGACTTAAAAAAAGTTTTTGGCACCCCCTTCAAATTACAATATTATAATAAGCCCCTTATGATGAGACCATCAAGACCGTTGCCTAGAGGAGTCTCGTGAGGTTGTCCTCCTGTGGACGCACCACCTGCAGGAGCCATAAGGGACTGGTGCAATGTGAGTCGGGCAGCTTGGACTGCTGCCCCCGCGACCCGGCAACGGATAAGCGGAAGAAGATAGATGGATGGATGGATAATATGGAATTCAATGATATCTGATCTGGGCCAGGTGGGTGGGCCTACTACAGAAATCTGACAGGATCAGGCAGAGAAAAGGCTTTCCTTTAAAAAAAAATCTTGGCTGCCCCCTAGTGGGTGGATTGAGCATTTTAATTATTTATTTAACAACTAGATAAAAATAAAACTCCTGACAGGAATGGGCTAGAGACTTTTAGCTACAAAATCGATAGACCGATTAAATAGATTTTTTGACCAACCCTACATTGTTGTGTATAGATCTTAGATTACTCATTAATCAGACAAAAACCTACTACTAAATAAATAAATATAAATCCAAAGATGCACAGTAAGGGCCCATGTTTGCCAAATGCTGTTTTCCAAAGTGTAATTGATTACCACATTTTTTTTTATTTTTTATTTTTTTTTATCTTTCTTCAAAGTGGCATAATACTTTGCCCCAAAAATCATCTACGTTTTGTCTTTGGTCTAGCAAATAATTAAACTAGGTTGGTGTACGGGTGCTAAATAAAACAAATAAACAAACACATGTGTTGAAGTAAAGCAAGTTGCTATGATCACATAAATAAGTACTGTTGTGCTCCAGTAACAATAGATCAATTTGTTTATTGCTGGAGGATACAGACAAACAAACCCAGCCGAGTGGGGAAAGCCAGGGAAACATCATGTAAACAAGTGGAACTGGATGCTGCATTAGTCTAAATGACAGTTAAATGGGAGGCATGCAGTGCTCGTAGCGATTTGCCAAGTCGCAGACAGCTAAACAAAAGCTTAGATGTTTACAATACACTGACAATAAGCCAAGACAGAGGGAAAGGTGCAAATTAATAGTTACAAAGTGAAATCCTGCTCGGGATGCTTGTTTACCTCTGGTCAAATGCATATTAAATGACTGAAGAGGAGAAGAAAAGCAAATCACATTTTCCTTGGTCTGGGACGAGGGGCACAGTGGCGCGCCTTAATCCCAACATGCGGGAACATAAGTTTAAAGCTTTCTGAGTTCATAGTACACGGAAGCTACATTATTTTGCATGTCAGAGGGGGCAGGAATTTGCATGACATATAAATAAGTCATATCCGCGCAACACAAGTTTTAGTGCCGCAGTCACAATCAAAATTAATTATTTCTTTTGTTAATTTTTTATTGTCTGAACACAAGTGAGAAAATGCACTTGGCACCAAGTGAATTTTTGATTAAAACATCCTGAGACTGTGGGGAATAACATTTTAAATGCACTGGTTTACTCTGTGCTTAAGAACATATGGCAGCTGGCATGTTTAATATCAACTTTACATTTGCTGTTTTGTTTTATTTTGTGGCATCTGTTTAAAAAAAAACTTAGATAATTTCAATATCACATTGTATTTAATCTGTGTCACACTCTTTTTTTGTTCTTTAATGAGTATAGATTTTAATGAATTGAGCTTAAACACAAAATGAACTCCCTGAATTAACCTGTGCTTGATGCAACATGAATAGACATTTTGTAGTATTGCTGTCAGCTGAATCAGTGGAGATAAATCAAATTGTCTGCACACATTTTGAAGCTTATTGTATAGGAATATCTCTTGTCAACTTCTGTCCTTTTCTAAATTACTGCTTAAAATAGCGCATGCAATAAAACACTTGTCAACACGTGCTGATGGCCTGTCTGAAAATACACTCCATTAGCTGTTAATCAAGTGCCTCTCTGCAATTACAAGAGGGAAACAGGGAGTAACAGTTTGGCTCCAACGGTACAGAGGCTTTCAATCTGATCAATAATACAGGCACTAATGAGACATAACCTGCTCCTACTGTGAAGATTTCATCCAAAATTAATTATTTCCTGTTTTATTCATCTACAAGCACAAGCTGCGATGTTCAAAGCTGCAGGAAGGCTTGGACCTGTGGTGAAATAAAGAGGGGCACAGACAGAGGTGAGACACATAGGGATTGTGTATGGCTGACTGGCAGCACACCATCACTAATCAGCCTAAAATAAACCTGACTTTTCCTTCAAGTTACAGCCTTGCTTTGAGTTCTTTCAAAAATGGCAGAATAGTTTAGTGATTGTTTAACACCAATTACCACTTGTCACTGGCGCTCAATACATGATTACAGTATTAATCTACGCACTGGCCCTTCTGTTCTATACAGAGCTGCTGTAACGAAAGAAGTCTGTGCCCAGCTGCATTCAGGTGTGCAGGGCATTAAACAGCCAGGAAAGATTTAGCATTTTCAGATCAATGGAGACACACATTAACGAGCATAGATGTCATTGATTTGGCCCAGCTATAGTTTAAAAATGAAAGTAAAGACTGTGTGACTTGGATGGGTTCAGTGGAGCATATTCTAAAAATATATTAATTGTATCAATTGTGTTGTTGCTTATAGTATTAGCAAAATGACGGTTATATGTAAGCTAGATTTTTTTTTTTTTGTTTTAGTTTCAATACCTTTTTCCTTAACCTTGTCTGCAAGCTGAATTCTCACAGTATTTGTGTTACCAAACACAAGAATCCATCCTGTACCGCTCCTGCCACACCGTTCGCAATTTTGCATTTTGCATAGAACCATGGATACTGTATATACCAGCAATGGTTTGGACCAATCACATGGCAGTATTGAGGAATAGGGCAGGATATCCAGGTGTTACGAATCAAGAAGTGCTGAGCTGAAGCAAAATAGACATGGCAGCACACGAGGATGGACGTGTAGCCACTGCTGTCAAATCTGTTTTAGCAGAATCTATGATTTCCTTTTTGAAAGAACAACAAGAGGGGCCTTGTGCATTTTTATCTACCAGATATGCCGCTGTTTCACCCAATCAGCATTAAGTATTCTACTTAATGTTCTTCCTTTCCCCAAACGGGTTTAATGGGAGCAATCCCAGACGGATATTGTGGAGAACTCAAAAGTGTTCATGCACATTATCAATCTGGCTCTTGCCAAGTAACTTTCCCCCTCATATCAGTATTAAGGGTATATTCAGACCAGGAAAGTCCTTTGGCCCACTTGTTTGGTCCGGACCAAAAGCGGACTTTATTTTTTCGTTTGGTGTGGTTCGTATTCAAACTGTACTTTTTGCAAGTGAACTATATTACGTAAATACAACCAAACATGTGACGATCGGCTCTCCCATTCGACAGCAAGGACCAGGGGTGGCACACAGAGCACAGACCCGGAAATGGAGGAAAACATGGAAGTTTTCCTGCTCTGCATATTTGTACTGTTATTACAGCATCTACGCAGTGTTAGCGTTAGCCACTAAAATAGTGGGTCTCGGTCCAGTATTCTGATCTGCACCAGGATTCTGTAATCCACTTAAACACTCTGACTCAGTGGTTCTCAACTGGTGACGCTTCGTGAACCACCTTCAAAGTATCATGACAAATCGCGACCCCCAAAAATATTGATCTTATACTTTATTTGCAGTTTGGTCATGTTTTCTGTACAATTAATATCAAAATACAGTATTTCGTTGCAGAGTTTATTTGTTTAAAGCACTGATTATAATAAATTAGAACTACACGTGTAAGACCCTTAAAATAAGTTGATTAGTTGAATATCCTTTAGAACCCAAGGACCAATGCAAGTCTGAAATGAGTTAGGGAGCAGTTACCAGGCCACATATAAAATAACCAGGAGAACATTTATTTAAACGGAAAATGCAAATAAAACTCTTTCCATAAATAAAAACATGCACTGCTTAGACTAGAGCCTAAACTTCTAAGCTCACTGTATGGTAGCAGTGTCAGATCTCTTCCTCTGCGCTTTCGGATCTCCCGGTCTCCCCTATGCCTCCATTTGCATTTATTTTCATGATTGCGCCATGCCTGTCTCTCCTTCCACGCCTCGCCCTCCTATTACCTGCCTGTCCACACAGCTCTGCGTCAGTCCACAGACAGAGCTCACCATCTTCGCCTCCTTTTCAAAAGCAGGCCATGCTTGAGGGGAGCTGTAGTTGAAACCGTTCAAGTGTTGCTCGTTCACTTTTTTGGGGCGCTTGTCATTTGCCCATTCTACCTTTGCCCGCGCTGCTGTCCAACGGACGGGGATTAATAGGCATCACCCCAGTGCTTTTGGAAAGGTTTTTTTTTACTCCGTCTTTGAAAATATTAATATCAATTTCAAATCTGCTGAATGTATGTATGTTAAAAGGTCCGGCCTGTCGAACAGCATAATGGTGTTCAACAATCAAGGCAATGAAATGTGGTCAAAGAAATTTATATCCATTGGTGTTTTTAGTCTTACTTAGACTTTTAGGCTTTTTCTTTTTTCTTCCATAAGATTTAAGTTTGTTTTTACAATTATATTAGCTGCAAGTAAAGTCTTTAGCATTATTTCCTATAAGCTCAACTGATCATCTATAACACGCTCTCCTTTGCCAGACACTACAGGCAAAACTCATTTTTTTCCCATTTTCAGGTTTGGGCCAGTTTGTTCTCTTAACATATAAACTTTTACCTTGGAACGAATAAATAATCTAATCTTTAAATCAAGGAGTGTAATTATTGCACTGATCCAATGTTTCTACTTAACTATATGGGAAATATACGATTTTCTCAAAATGCATTTTTTCTCGCAAAGTGGCGACAACATCTTCTATTTAGTTGCACCGACAGACTCCAAACTTTCCAGTCTTGCACGTACAATATTTTTGAAGGTTTGTTCAGAGGGATGTTTTGATATTTAAATCCTAGCCTGAGGGCAAAGGCGATTTTCTTTACATATTTATATTCTATATATCTATTATTAAAAAACTAAACATGATACCCCAAATCACCTCTGAACATGTCTCTGTAGCTAAAATATCAACAAATTAAAGCCATACATTTAAACTTGCCATTATCCATTGTTTAATTTAGTCACTGAAAATATAGGCCTTTTTTTTTTTTTTTGCTGTTTTTACTTACTTTTAGATGAAAACATAAATGATTGAAAACTTGCAATACATTTGTTTGTTTTTTCCATATTTATGTCAGCAATTTACAGAAAACAATATCACTCAATTTATTTATATTTCCCTGTACACCTGCAGTGTCTCGCCTTAAAGGAGACCTCTCATGTAAAATGTAAAAAAGAGTAATCCTGTTTATTTTGTTTCTTCTCTCTACGGTTTTAACGGTTCGATACTTCGTGAGTAACATTGTCTGTTGCCTCATTGTCTCAATTTAAACACCCATAATCCAACATTGTATCTGTTATGAGCCGTTCTGAGCTCGAAGTGTTTATCACGCTGTGCTGAAGCAGCTGATCACATTGTAAAGCCAAACTGAAAGTTTTTTGCACTGCTGCAGGAGCGGGGAAACCCAAGCAAACTCTCCACCTGCCCTGGCACCTCGTGTTAATATCTTATTCTTACAGAGACATTGTTTCAAATTTTAAAACGTAAAATATACATGCTGAGGCACACAAAATTATGTGTTTAAGTCTGTTTTAAGCTCCATATGCGTATGTCCTAAAACCAAAAATATAATAAAGCATATTGCATAAGTTTTAATATCATTGCCTCTATATACTGTATCATTCAGTTTCCTAAATGAGTATTTCAAAGCTGCAAATAAAGAATCCTCATTTAAAAAAAATCCTCCCCTAATAGGTTGGCAGTACTGACAGTAATAGTCACTTACATTTCCTCTCAAATTGTTGGCTTATGAATAAAGAGGAACCTTTCACTGAATCGTCAATATACTTTTGCATACATATATCTCACACTTGACATGGCTCTGACAGCCTGGCTCTAATGTAAAGTACCTATGGTATATAAAACGCTTCTATTATAATATTTATGAGCTTTAACCTACTCCCCTCCTCCTCATTTCCTTCCCTTATTCACTTTCCTTCCCCTCTCATCTGAATGCCAGAGGTGACAGACTTTGCTTGTCTCTTCCACACAGCTCTTAAATGTGGAAAAGGTTAATTTGCCTGATGTGTACAGACCTCATTTCAACTGCTGGGCTTAGATCCGTGCGCCAGTCTTTGTTTTTAATTTTTAAAAGCTTTGTGTCCTTCCCAATTTAACTCCAGCTGATCAGTCTACAACAGCACATCAAATATGTATCACAAGCTATCTTTGTTTTTAATGGTTAGAATAATGGAGAAGAAATAAAAAGTACATTTTTTGAGTTTAATCACAAAGACACCCTGTAAACTAATCAGCATTATGAGTTCTTGTTGATGCATCCTACCAAAAACAAACCTAAAAAACTGTTGTTCTGATACCATTTTTCCCAATCTGATCCAATACCAATACCTGTTCTTGGGACAGCTACAGAGTACCAGTTCAATACCACATATGAATTTACACAATAACTAGACCTGTAAAATGATACGAGGCCCAAGATCATGGCTAATTGAATTATAGTATTAGCGTAGCATTAGCATATCCTACTTCCCCAATAACGGAACTGGAAATGAAGGTGGCATTCGTGGAGCTAGTGCTAGCTTGACTCGAACATTCTTTCGTGTCAATTATACATATAAATAAATCCTATGCCACTACTAATAATTCTACTCTAATTCTAAGGTTTTTTCTTGACCAAAGTATTACAATTTATAATTCATCGGGTCATAGCAGGTCCACTTTAATGAAAAGGTAAAGCACAGGAAAAGCAAACAAACAAGTGCATTGCAATTTCCATGGCTACATAAAGTTAGCGTAAATTCATTATTGTTTGTTTATAACTCACTCTCATTCATTCTGGACATGTTTTTAGTGGGAGGGGAAAGCGGAGCACCTGGAAGAAACCTACGCAGTCATGGGGAGAACATGCAAACTCCACACAGAAAGGACTCTAGCTGTAAAGCATGAACGCTAACCGCTGTGCTTATTGATGTCATTCCAGGATGCAGTATATTCCAGTTTGATATGGTAGCATTAGAGGCTTGTCTCGTGTTAAACCCATGTCAGTTACAGGTGGGCTGTAGTTTTAGCAGTGGTTCTCAACTGGCCCCAGGACCCACCATGTGGGTTAGCCCGATGTTCCCTGGTACCTATGTTCTCCGGGAGCATCAGGGAACAGCGATGTTCCCCAGCTGTGTAGCTCGGTGTATCATCGTTATTTTCTCCTGGGTCCTTTACCCTTTAAGCCCTATAGCCCCCACAGTTGGTGCCTCGCTTTCAGATACAGTTACTGACGTATGTGTTTTATGCAGCAAAATATTCCAAAGTTGCAAATTAGTGACACCTGATGTGGGATTATCCATTTCTGTTGTTATTTGCCACATCACATGGAGGAAAAAGGCCTTTTTGCAGGAAAATGTGTGTGGTTTTTTTCAGGCGGAAATTCATTCAAACCCATGGCAACCTCATTTTATTGTCAAACAACATAATTTATTATTATTTCACTCCCGCCGTCATCCCTAAACTCTACCAAATGTGTGGACACCAAGATTAGCCATGTACACCTATGATGTAAATAAATGATATTTGGAGAAAAGGGCCTAGGGCTTAAAGGGTTAAGGTTAGGTTTATGGCTAAGATTGGGGGTTAAGGTTAGGCTTAGGATTGGAGTTGGACTAGAAGTTTGATGTCAGACCACAAAGAAGCACAAGAAACAGCAGCCGTGAACTGGGTGTGGGATCAGAGCATGACCAGAGCCGACAGTGAGCACATGGGAGAACAGCAGCACTTGTCCAAGTCTGGAAGGTCCGATGTTCCCCAAACCCGAGCTGTGGAAACAAGTCCCATTGTGTGAAGATTTTTCTATCCTTTTCCATTGATAAATATTAAAAGATTTTTTTTCTGGGAAATTCTCATGACCCACAATAAAATAGTTCCACGACCCACCTTTGGGTACCGACCCACCAGTAGACAACCACTGGTTTAGAGAACAGGCTAGAGGGTCTGTGAGATTTTATGCAAAAACAACACAGCAATCTGTCCTAGACTTTCATCCATGACGGTCTTTGATATTCTTGAAAGTTCTGTAAGAAATAAGTGAAGGAATCATAGACACTGGATTCCTTCAGTATAAGCTGCTCTAACCACTAGCATAGCATTTCAACCATGTAGCAAACATATGTGGTAAATCCGAGATATCAAATATCAGAACAAGTAGTTTGAAGAGAGGTGGCCTTCCTGTCACGAGACCCAAACCTCATTCAGGCTTGAAGTGAACACAACGTAAGTAAAATTCCAGGGTGAACATTGAGGCCTATGTGATACATGGCTCATCGACTTGGCACGCAGATAAATATTAGCTTCAAGAACACGACAATTGTGCACAACTGTTTTCTCGGTCCCTCGTGTCGCGTCACAAACTTACAGCTGCACGTTTGACACAGACACACATAAGTACCTCTCTCTCTCTCTCTCTCTCTCTCCACACCCCTCACTGCGGATCTCCTTATCTCCACTTCCCAACATGGAACAACGAGCCGAAAGCTGCTGGACATAGACAAACGCATGCACTACACATGCACATGCCTTTGGTCTGCCCGGCCCGTAGTAGCATCTCTGCACTGCAAACAATCGCTGGGGCTGTTATCGCTCGCCGCCATGCTTGCCGAGCGAAGTTTAAGCTGATCCAATGACAACTCAGACCGAGCCACCCCGGCATTTCCTTACAGCTCTATAATCTGTCAGGCTGGGGCGGAGGCAGAGAGTGGTCCGCGAGCAAATTCAGACAGTACAATTAAAAAGATACTGTTGTTTCTACACTTTGGCCTGTGTAACTACTGCATGGGAGACGTAAACCGCTTAACTCCAGCCAGTGTAAGTGGCCCGGATACCAGAAGGGCTCCTGTATTTTACCACAATGAATTTGACAGGAATTTGTCCACAACAAAAACCTTGTGTTGTTTGAAAAGCCGGCCTGAGACAGCAGCATATTGGCACCGGCGGCGGGGAATATTTTGATCTTGTCTAATCTGGCTAAAGGGGGAAATATTGTAATCCGTTCTATTCTCTGTGATCGCGTGCGCACGTGAATACGAGTCATGCGAGGGACAGTGTGTTTTTGTTCGAGTCCAGCTTTGAGGCATAATTCTGCCATTGTGCTAAAATTGTTTGAATGTTGTTTTCATGCAAAGTTCCCATAGGTGGTTCACAAGCAGCTGATAGTAACAAGAGACGTAATTGGGGCCACAAATCCGCACATTGACAAACTATTGTAGCAGCCTTTGGTTTGATTAGCGCAGCAGATGTAAATCCTCTCGTCGCTCTGATATCTGCCTGCTTTGTATTGTGTGTGTGTGTGTATTTGATCTCCCATCTCACAGGAAGTGACGCAAGCCCAAAACTGGCACACTTTCTTTTTGTATTCACCGCCAAACAATGGACCTGTGTCGGGGTTTTTTTTTTTTTTTTGCCTCCAGTGACTCTCCGGACAGGCTTTGTTAAATGAGAAACAAAAAACTTTGCGTTGCGTACAAGCTTGTTCCGTTTTTTTGTTTTTGTTTCGACTAACATTTTGTGACTAAAGTTAGCTGGCTTGAAAACACTTGCACATGATCAGATATGAGAGTCCGCTTGACTCTGTGGGATTGATGTGAATGAACACAGTCCCACTGGGATAGATGACACAGCGACAATGAAGTTGCCTGGTGTGTGCATAAGAAGCTCATTATTATCTGCACGTTGATAAAGCGTATGGATACGGAAGATAAAATACTTATGTACAGCCGCTGTGGGCTTTGGTGCTGAAGCTGGATGTGGTTTGGAAGAACAGATATCTGATTCTAGTCTCAGTGTGTGTTTGCTGCTAATGACATTGTAGTATGGGCCATCTCCATGTGATCCATAGATATCGTTTGACTCACTGAATGAATGTTTCTGACAGTGTTTGTGATCATATGGCCATTGTCACTTGCCAAGGAGAGTTATTGGTTTTTAAATCACATTTTTAACTTCAAAATCTAACAATACCGCAATTGCCGGACTGTGCTACAGTAGTACAATTGTCGTAGCAAGTTTGATCCTGATCTTGTGGTCACGTTCATGGCCATACTGTATGCATGCGGATTTTCTTTGATGTACTAGTGCAACATGAAACATAAACCTGTATTTTTAAGAAATCATCTTGGGTTTTCAGATTTTTCTTTTTTTTTAATTATCAGCTGTTTTGAGATAGTTGAATAGTGATCCAAGTCGTGCTTCTCATTTCATTGCCTTTAAAACACTGTGGCTCGACCAATAATTAGTTGAAGTTCCCCATTTCTTCTTGCAGTGTTGCTGGGACAGAAAATAATAGAACAAACGACAAAATTCACATTCAATTCAAATGCATTGCAACCTAATAAATCTATGCAAGGATTGATGGTGTGAAGGGTTTTCTTTTCTGTTTCGCTGTCTGGGTTTTGCCTTCATCCTACGCACTCATCCTTAGTGATGTGCGATGTCTCCTGCCTTTTCCTACAAATACATTGGTTGACATCTGGCTATATTACAATAGACACTATTGCTTATTCATTTACAATTTATTACCAAAAAAAAGTGTTTTAGAAATGTGCAAAGCGATAAAAACAGCTCACGGCTTTCAGGTATTGCCAAAACCTCAATCGTTCACAATGTTAGCAGCAATAATAAAGCCAATGCCTTGAATAATTTAGCAGAGATACAAAAGTGTGGTCACTTTAGACTTTGTTGGGTGTTATCTGCTGCATATATTCCGCAGGACGGCTGGAGCTGTGTGACTTATTTACCCGCCCAGCCCGTGTGTGTATCTGGATGTCAACAAGATGTTAGCACTCAAAGGGGAAAATAACTGCAAATATAAACATGGTGAGCTACATCTCGGCCCGAAACCAACCTGCTTTTCTGACAGCTTGACAGTCACCCGAGGCTGAAACAGATTCCAAAATCACTGTCCAACTGGTCACATGTTGTCTTGCCTTGTCGGACTCTTGCACACACGCCCACCCTGGTACACACACACACACACACACACACACACACACACACACACACTCACACACTCACACACTCACACACGCGCGATACACAGAGCACCGGGTCCGCAGAGGGTCCAGGCGGGAACAGAGGTGGTCTACGGGCCGAGCGTTGTACGGTCAAGCAGAAATATGTGGATGTTTCCCCTCCAGCAGACTGCTAGTACCACCGGTGACAGGCGGACAGACTGACAGACTTTCTCTCATGAAGACACATGGGATGATGGACACACAGATGGACAGTCTAGACTGATTGACAAAGACACACACACATTCTGTACATTGTATGGCCTCAGGACAGCAAGCTACGAAATATACGCAAAATAATGATGGTTCACATCAACTAAATGAAAGTTATACAACATTGAGGATTCATTTTTAAAGGACATGACAACAGTAGAGCAGTGTTTGTGGCAATTTCCAGTGTTTTCACTTTGACTTCATCTTTTTTTCTACTCAGCTAATAATAATAATAATAATGAAAACACATGTTGTTTGAAATGTAAATGAATTGTAGTTCTTTCCTTACTTATGCAGTATTTTGCCATGATTGTAACTAATTCCATGATATGTGCATTTCCCTTTAACTCCCATAGAGGTCACTGTTGCTTTACACTCTACCATGGTGTGCAACCGCCCTATTCTTTGCCTTTATGATACATACATTCTTCACACACTCTTTTAAAAGTTCCTATACACATGTGGCATTCCTCACCAGGTCTGTTTTGTAAGTGACAGTTAAAATACGACCGAAATGACAGGCGGAATGACAGTGACATGCAACAAGAGTTGTTATCTCGTGGTTTAAAGAGTTTCTAATTTGTAAAGCAAAAAAACAACTTGGCCTCAGATGCCTCAAAGCTCCCGCTGTGGTCTAACCAGCTTCAGAGGAGAACATCCCTGGAGGTGCGCCTGTTCTGTTCTCGCATACACAGTAGTACTCCACCTGTTTCTCTGATCTGTAAAACTGTAAATCTCTCTGAAGGCAATGTGCTTATACACCCCTTTTGAACTTAATTGTAACCTCTTTAGGCTCCATTACTATTAGCTAATCAAGTGTGGTGAATTCAGCCTTATTTATAGCGTCATAAAATAGTTTCATGTCATTAGTTGATCCAATTTAATCTGGTATACATAGTGTGAAAAGAGGAATACATTTGACAGTTGCATGCCCCTCTGCAGAGCTTGACTTGCTCCATGCTCCAGCCCTGGACATGTAGTGTAAAAGTATACAAAATGTGCAAGTGCTCATGAAACAAGCTAACCAAGCCCAACGCACCTTTGTACGGGCTGACAACCGTGCCCGTACGTTTAACACTCGAGCTGCCAGTGCCAACCCCCTTTTCGGCTCGGCTACATTTGTGGCTCATCAAAGAACTCACTGGAGACTTTTCCGACTTGGCATTTGGCCCGTCAGCCTTCCACTTCCTCTTGTAAAGTCTAATTTTCGTTGCTTGACAAAACAAACCCGGGGACGGCTCTTGCCCTCTGGAACGGTTCAAATAAATAAATAAGTCCTCGCCGCGCGCTACATCAGTTAATTATCTGTTTGGGTGAGTGGCAGTCTGTCGGTAGCGCACTTGCACGCTGCACGGAGATAGAGTCAGGGAGAATGACAGAGATGGCACGCTGCCACAGTGGCTTTCACAGTGAACTTGTTTAGTCAAAATAATGAGAGTGAGGATTATGAGAGACTGTAATTAAGTGTTGCTGAATTAGAGGCTGAGCCAGTGTGGTGAGAGAGAGACAGACTCCCGACTTACCTTGTTAAAAAGTCTTTAAGGTGAGTTGGCATGTCATTCAAGATGTAATACCTCACACATGGGGGAGTTTTAAGTCATTCTGGCATGTAATTATCAAAGCGAGGTGTTGTGATAGATGGCAGATTTAAGCATGTAGCGATCAGCGGAGGAGAAAGTTAGAGGAACCCTCCCATAATTAGAGCAATTCTCTGACTTTGATCCAGCACTTGGGTTTTTAAACAGGAGCTTTGTGAAGTTAGACATCACAGGTTCACTCTTGAAATACTGCCAACTGAAACTTTAATGACAATAACACTTTGGCTATTCCATACAAAATAGAAGAGGGTTTATCTTGTTAGGCACATGTCAATCCAATAATGCCACTGTTCAAGGTGAATATTCAAATACAGTGGGGGAAAAAAAAGTATTTAGTCAGCACCAATTGTCTAAGTTCTCCCACTTAAAAAGCTGAGAGAGGCCTGTCATTTTCCTCATAGATACACCTCAACTGTGACAAAATGTGAAAAAAAAAATCCAGAAAATCCCATTGTCTGATTTTTAAAGAATTCTTTGCAAATTATGGTTGAAAATAAGTATTTGATCAATAACAAAAGTTCATCTCAATACTTTGTTATAATACGCTTTTTTTGACAATGACAGAGGTTAAACGTTTTCTGTAAGTCTTCACAAGGTTTTCACACACTGTTGCTGGTATTTTGGCCCATTCCTCCATGCAGATCTCCTCTAGAGCAGTGATGTCGCTGGGCAACACAGACTTTCAACTCCCTCCAAAGATTTTCTATGGGGTTGAGATCTGGAGACTGGCTAGGCCTCTCCAGGACCTTGAAATGCTTCTTAGGAAGCCACTCCTTTGTTGCCCGGGCGGTGTGTTTGGGATTATTGTCATGCTGAAAGACCCAGCCACGTTTCATCTTCAATGCCTTTGCTGATGGAAGGAGATTTTCACTCAAAATCTCACCATACATGGCCCCATTCATTATTTTCTTTACACGGATCAGTTGTCCTGGTCCCTTTGCAGAAAAAACA
>OMNZ01095802.1:0-14861 GCA_900303255.1 Lesueurigobius sanzi
AAATCTGAAAAAGAGGTGTGTGTGTTGTGGAGGTAGGAAACAGAAGGAGAGGAGCAGAACTAAGAGGTGAAGACCCTGTCCAGGGTCAAACAACCTCCCTGCCTGTCTGGGCTTGCGTTCCGCTCCCCTTGTTGTTCGTTGAGGCCCTGTGGCCTAGCGGAAGGCCATTTGAAAGAGAAATGATTTAAGCTTCAAAAGCCATATCCAGGGTGGCTCAACTTACCCCTATGCTCAAGTTACCCCGCTCTCCCCTGTCTTTGTCTTTGTAAACACTATAAACATGGACACTCAGAACGTCCTTCAGTTACACATTTCATCAGCATCACACGACTTTGACCAGAGGATAAGACCATAACCAGGACAAGGACAAGGAGGGGTGAAGGTTTTTTTTGTTAGATGCAGTGCCAAATACAGTTCAAGGACAGGTTTTAGTGATCACATGTACTTTTCTGACAAACTTACAGTACTACAGTCTACAGACTACGTCTAAATCTATGTGGACAACCTTTGCGTGTTACTATGTGAGGTCGCCGTCTTCAGATCATTTTACAAAACCTTCTGTGTTTGACTGGAGACATCAACGTCAGACGATGTAGTTGTGACGTCGCAGCCGGTTGAAAGCGGCTCCAAAGGTTCACAGTCGCCAGGGGATGTTTCAATACTCCACATTACAATGTTTTGTTGCACAGTGCCAGCTTTAAAATCAGATTGCTGCCAAAATTTAATTCCCTCCGCTATCTCTCCAGCTTATATTGCTGCTGGCACTTTCCTTTTTCATTGCAGAATCATTATTTAGGATCTCCTCCAAGACCCAAAGATCTACACAACAAAGCAAGTTTGAGAGAAAGAGCGTCTGTATTTCAGGGGTAGACAATGTCAGGCCCGGGGGCAAAATCCTGCCCTCTATCCATGGAACTTTTGGACTTCACCTACCACTGTTAAAATGGAGCCAATCAAAAGGGGGAGAAAAACAAGCGAAATTAGGAGGGCTAAATTATAATAATTCTGATTAAAGTTGTTGATGTGTTGTAGGTGCAGTCAGTGGGGCCGCACGGAGACAGCCAGCCCAGCAGAGCAGTGCAGTTCAGGACCCTGGAGAGGAGCGACCACTACCCCGTCGGAGTGCACGACCACCACCGTAAAGAGCTCATTTTCATAATAACCTGACAGAAATGTAAAGGTTAGGTCCTTACATACAGCTCCATTTGAGAGCTGTTTGCTGGAACTGAAGGTCAACAGACCAAGTGGAAAACATGGTCTACGGTATATCTAATTTTACTGCAGAGGTGTCTAAAATGTGTTTTTGTTGGTCCTCAGGCTTCTTGCTAAATTGGCCCCAGTTGTCATAGGTGTAATTTCACACCGTAACTTCAGTAACCCACATTTTGTCTCGAGACAAATTGAAATACTGACAAATCTACGCTACTTTATACAGCATGACCTAAAGAACAAAGCTGACAAATTTTACTGTCTTATGATGTGCCAAAATATCATCAGTCATTTGCCCTCTCTTTCAGAATCGTGGCCCTCAATAAAAAAAAGACATTGCATTACAAGATAGATGCAGTTGGCAACGCGTAATACTACACACGTTTCACCATGAAAGAGGGAGGGGCAGACACTGCAGCGACAGCGCTGTGGAAAATAATGACATTGTTCAACTACTTTTACAGCACAAGTTTGTCAAAAATACAAAAATTAGGGTATAGACTGGAGTTTTGGCAGTAAGTACATATAAAATGTTCAACAGCTGTATCAAACATGCACCAAACGTGACCTCCTCAAACTCACTCCTCTCTGAGGCGGTGCCTACGTGAGGCTCGCTCCTCTGAGGCGGTGCCTACGTGAGGCTCGCTCCTCTCAGGCGGTGCCTACGTGAGGCTCGCTCCTCTCTGAGGCGGTGCCTACGTGAGGCTCGCTCCTCTCTGAGGCGGTGCCTACGTGAGGCTCGCTCCTCTCAGGCGGTGCCTACGTGAGGCTCGCTCCTCTCTGAGGCGGTGCCTACGTGAGGCTCGCTCCTCTCTGAGGCGGTGCCTACGTGAGGCTCGCTCCTCTCTGAGGCGGTGCCTTTGGAAGGTCCAGTTCACGGTGAAATGAGTTTATGGAGCATGTGTGTAGATCCACATTGGTTGTCCTCATTCTTAGGACATACTGCATTGTTTGAAGGATTAAAATACACCACCAAAGTGTGTGTCGCTGTCTCACACTTTCTCCAAACTGTGCGTAGGACAGCTGGATACCAGACGTGGAGGCGCGTTATGTTTCATGTTCAGTTTGGTTTCTATAAAAAACGCCTTTGGCGCAGAAGAGTTCGTACGGAAGGTTTTGGCCTCATTTTGTTTGTACGTGAGCTTTATAAATGAGGCCCCTGGTGTGGTTTACATGTGTTAATTGTTCTACCAGTTGTACAGAAAATTTACTCAAAATGTCTATTTCAAATCTAAGCATTGTGATATTCAGAACAAATGCATGGACTTATAAAATGCGCAGAGCTCTCACACTCATATTTTAACATGATGTGTTGTCAGATGAACCAGCGATGGAGGGTCTGGGGATGACGCCTCACCTACAGACAGGAGAGCTGCTCATCATTACCACCGTGCTGCTGCTCTGGGCTGGTCAGTATCCTTCTGTCTTTGAAGGCTAGACACTGCAGGTGCATAGGGGAAAAAATGTAATTCAGTGATATCAATATGAAAATGCTGTATATTTTTTATATTTAGTCATTTTATGTTTGTATAAAAGTTGAGTATTTTATGCATAAAAATTGCTAAAATTGCCTATATTTTTGGTGACGAAATTTAAATAATGGGAAGAACCGGTTTTAAATATATTTGTTACAAAGATTTGTCCTGAGGGGATTTTGGATGCTTTGTTTAGTCCTGGAATAATCTAGTTATTTGTGAATAAATCTGTAAAAATATACATTTTGCATTGTTTTTTGGGGTTCAGAACTCAACAAATAGGAATTAAATATTGAAAAATCCCTCTGAACAAACCTTCAAAATATTGTTACGTCCAAGACTAGAAAGTTTTGAGTCTGTAGGAGCTACTAAAGTGAGATGATTGTAAGTTGCAATTTTAGTACATCTGTGTAGGTTCTCAGTCGTACAGGAGTTGTCCATCGTAGGCAAAGATTCTTCAGTCTTCATCTGTACTCTGTAGTTGAAGTGTAGGACGTTGATGACGATCTTTGTACTAAGATCGAAACGTCCTACACTTCAACTACAGAGTACAGATGAAGACTGAAGAATCTTTGCCAACCAGGTACAGTACAGTTGTGGCCAAAAGTTTACCTACCTTTTTAAGTTTACATACCCTTTTAATCTTTTGGCCATTTTTCATAGAATAGAGCTTTGGAATGTGATGTCACGTAATGGGGCGGGGCCAGCAGATCGTGTTGATGTGTATGTGGTTGAGGCGCCATCTTACCGGTCCAAACAACAAACTGCTAACTGTAGAACTAAGGGAAGCTAGAGGGACAAACAACTTCAGGAGAGTTGGGGCCTGTTGTGCAGTTGACTGACTTTTTTTCCACTCATGGTTCGTGGTTGTGCGAAGCCACTTATTGTCAAAGAACTGAGTTTACTCTTTTGAAATCATAATGAAACAGAAACTACTCAAATGTCCCTGATCTAACGTTTACATGACCTTCAACAACTGCCAGGAGAATTGTTCAGGAGCAAAGAAAAAGTCACCTCAGCTGAAATACAGGACTCTCTGACAAAATGGATGTTTGTTTCAAGATGCACAATATGTAAACTTTTGATCAGGGACATTTGGCTAGTTTCTTGTTGAAAAACATAAACAAACAGGGTAAACTTTTGGCCACAACTGTAGTCCTATGGAGAACTTTACCTTGCCGTTAGTCTGCCTTCTTTCTAGACTTATATTACGCGCATTTTGACATGCCCCTCCCTCATCACTGTGCCCCTCCCACAGCCGTCATCGCCCTGTTCTGCCGCCAGTACGACATCATCAAAGACAACGACACCAACGCCACCAAGGAGAAGGGCAAACGGCTGCGCTTGTCCACGTCCTATTACAACGGCTCCGCGGGCAGTTCCCCCATTTACCACAACGGGGCAGTGCGGAGCAGCAGGGTGGGAGCACAACTCTTACTACTAACTCTTACAGTTTACGGAATGGGTAAACTTGCCACGCTTAGGCCTCAGCGGGTAGAGACATGTAAGAACCATGTGAGTGAGGAGGCTGATGATTCTGCTGCTGCGGGGGACATGGTTGTTACTGAAGGAAGAAAAGGGGTCAGCAAGTGCATTTTATATGAAAGGCTTAAGGATTTATTGAGAGGAAATAATTGGTGGGAAGGTGGGAACTGCAGTGTAGTGATTAAAATGGGACCAGTCATGGATTTCAGGGACACAAGTCGCCAGCACAACACTCACGTAAATGAAGAAACAAGGTTTTTTTTTTCAAAATGAGTGATTTTCTTTCTCTTTTTTTTGCAGAATCTGTCAGTTGAGATCACGGAGAAGCCTCTCCATGTTTCAGATAACAGTATGGGTATCTTTAAAAGCATACATTTTGTGTATTGAAATTGGGTGTATTTTCAGGAAATTCAGTGCTGCGTTCATGTCCATACTGTGTGAACCGCATTAGCCTGGTCTTACCATTAGGGTTGCCAACTTTAACAAAGAAAAATAAGAGACACTTTCTGCGGTACCACGGACTCCATAGTGGCCGTCGACCAACATCGGAAAATTGTCTAATGATGTCATTTATGCGTAAGTTAAAAAATACAGATTTTATAGAAATCAGATCTAATTTCCTTTGTTTTGGTGGATTTTACGATGTTTTAAACACATTCTGGACTGTATAATATGGGTAAATTTAATGGAATAATTATGCCATAACTACTTCAGTTTCTATTTCATAAATTACAATGCTTAAAATAATCTGTTAATAAGCAGTGACAAACAGATTATTAATTTAGTCATTACTTTATTTATTAATACATTTGTGTCAATTAGCCTTAAATGGATCTAGATCTGGTTTTCTTTTATTGTTGTTGTGCCCCCCAAGGGGGGCACCAACCTGAGCCCCAGGCTGCAATATGATAACTCCGCCCCTGGCCCTGGCAGAGCAAAGGCTGACTCCGACACAGAGCTGTTCTAAAACTTGTCTGAACTTTCATCCTCTGATGTTTTGAAGCTGAAACAGAGGGATGTTCTGGGATGCTCTGAGCCTTGTCTTTCTGTGGTTTTAGATTTACTAATTCGCGCTGCTTTAAGCGCAAATCTTATTGATTCAATATGGGACGCATAGATTTACAGCTAAATAACAGGACGATTCCGTATTTTAAGGGACGGTTGGCAACCCTACTTACCATACCCTCGTACTCATTTCGTACAGAGGATCTGGATCTTCACAATTGAGCTCCGTTTTCAGGTGGGTGAGGTGAACTCCTTTTAAAGTTTGAAACGATTGGATCTGATTTTACCCAATCACTAGCCCAAGTGAGTGAAGCAAGCTATCATAACACCCGCCTTCCCCGATCGCTGAATGGTAGGATGAAAGTCAACCATGTCTCGCAGCCACTGAGATCAGACCCAGACGTAACATGTAGGGAAATGATAATTGACTGGAGTTTAAGGATGGCTAAGGCCAGACTTGAACCGCATGGCTACTTCCAAATTGCTTACTTTGCGTTGTCTTCATCAGAAGACTATCAGAAGAATTCTCCCTTAGAATTCCCAATATGTGCCTTTCTGGCGCTCCGGTAGTCTCCGAGTTTCTGTGCGCGATCTTCCCCAGGGAAAATGCTCCTTGGTTCCGGCCCCATGTCGATGGAGTCTCCTGCGATGTTCCTCCCGTTTTTCACAAACGTTGTCCATATGGAACTTGTGCCAAGTATCATGAATGAGATAAATGTCCTACTTCAGCCTCTGTCCGCCATTTGAACACAGTATTGACAGTATTTCTAGCGCGCTACGTCACCACCAACTGCTTGACTGGCAGTCGCTTCAGCCGATGACAAAATGGTGACGGAAATTAGATGCAAATGAGCTCCATTGTGCTCAAACAAGCAGAGGGAGAGGAGGCCTTTCTCCCTTTTACCTTTGCCTACTGGCCTACTTTCAAATTGTCACAGCTTCTCCAAATATTAACAGATTTTCCAACACATTGTTGGAAAGCTTAGAAACTACACTTTCAGAATCTGTGAATAACTCAAAATGCCCCAGGGTCGACTTGTGTCCCTGGTTTCTATGACTGCCCTACAGTACAGTTATACTTGTGTTTATTTAGCTTCGGCATGAGTGATACTTTTACTTCTCTGTATTATTTCAGGTTTGACTAATACTTATTCTGCTACTGTCACGTGACAAATAGCCTAAATGTTCAACTGCAAACGATTTCTTTTACTCTCTTATAAAAGCACGAATGTAAAATGATACAGTTAGTCTTTTGTTGCAATTTGAAAATGATTTGAAGGAAACTGTAGGCAGGAGTTATAACTTGTCGATGTTGTACTCTTTTCTTAAAGGAACAGACGGGTTTTTCTGTAGGGGGTCAGGAGTGTGTCACAGATCTCCTAGCAACCAGCGCTTCCTCAGTCTCCTAAATATAAACCCAGTGGACCACATGCACGTGGTCAGACGGTTTCTACAGCAGCCAAATACACAAGAGGTTAGGTCAGATTAACTTTTGCACATCACTTGTACTAAACTTGTGGCCAGAAATCAATGTTTAAGAATTTTGTGCGAGGGGGAATGTATGTACTTCTACATACATTTCATTAATCCGTTACTTTTCTCTTCTCATGTTTTTTTTTTTGTCTTTTAGGTAGAATCCATACAATTAATAATAAGAAGAAGCACTTTCAACATTTTCATATATTTACATAGTAAATGAAACATGGGAAAATAACAGTAAACAGACAACACAAGCAAACAACACAGACAACAGTGCACACAATGTTCATTATTGCCAGAGGAGGCTACATGTCTACATTGTACTGATGTTAGTCGTACTGTAATACCAATCTGGCTTTTGAAACGGGAGTTTTTAGAGCTTGGAGTAGAGGCGCTGCTCCTTCACATCAAGGGACCCAGCTAAGGTTGCCCTGGGGAGGGATCTCAGAAGCCACTGTGTACACCTACCACAGCTACAAGTATTTTTGAACAGTTCATTTTGAAATTGAGCCTTGTCTGCAGCGCGTGGGTTTGTGCTGACTGTCGGGACGAGCAGACATTGAAGTCAGCGTCTTCTCCTCCATCATTTCCAGTAGGAGACACCCCCGTCCCGACAGCAGCGCCTCCGCTATCGATCTGCTCACAACTGATTATAAACTTGAGCGGGGGGACAGTATCTTAGAGCTCATTACGCCTGATTTATCTTGGCAGAAGCTGTTGAACTGGGGGAAACTTTTTAGCATAAAAAGGTACGGGCTGGAAATGCTGAGCGTGAACTGATTACAGAGGGAGGGGCCGGCGGCAAGACGAGAACAAGTCTTTTTATGTGTCTGAGGACTCATCCCGCAAATTAAAAAGACAACTGCAAGCAAGCACATTTACTAGGTTCTCTGTGACGGATAAAAAACTGAAGAAGTTGCAATGCATTTAATTTGGCCCAGTGTTAGCTCACTCCCCGAAGTACAGAGGTTGCAAATTTGATTCCAGATTCCATTATTCCTAAACATTTGTGACGTTTTGTGACCTTTCCCCCTTGTCTCTCTCTCCAGCTGCACCGAGCCTCTTCCTCCATCAGCATCATCCGAGTGTGAATTGATGGACTCCTGACATCTTGAAATCTTTGGGACACTCTATTCACCGTGAAATTAGTTGGATTTACCAAAGCATCAAAATATATTATAGGCTGCGGGCGCAAATGCTAGTCTGATCTACTGTGAGATATTAGAGCCAGCAAAACACGCTGGAAACTGAACAATATGAGACTGCCACCTTCAGGACACAAGCTGCACTGCAACCGCTGTGACTACAGAGGACACAAGACTGACTGTTGTTAACAATATGTGTATATATTGTATTTTTACTGTAATTTGGCATGTTGTATTCATGGTACGGGGTACTTTTTGATGATTAACCCCTCAGCATTTCCCAAAATCTATTTAATTCACATTGAAACTTATAATTTGTATAAGATATGGGCCCATACACATCATTGATTTTAATGACTGGTTTGACACTTTAGCATTGTAAAAATATGATCTTAAAATGACCAGAGTAGGGAATTAGTATGTTGAAATGGTAAAAGTCTTTGTGGTAGTTAGGTTAAGGGAGTTCTTATCTGTTTTGCTCATGACAAGGGTGGATAGCGTTAGGAATGTGAACCAGGTCACATGTTTTGTAGATAAAGTCAAACATGTGTCTCTAGATCAGGGCTGTCCAACCTTTTTTACCTTGCGAGCTAAATGGCAGCGAGCTACATATACTTCAAAGAAACACGTGTAGGACTGCCAAGATGATCATTCAACTGAAAATGACAGTAGTTTCTGCTTTATACTTTGCTATGTTTGGAGATATTTTGCTCAGAACAACAAAAATGCATCTAAAATGTGACTCATCAAGCGTATGCAGAAATGTAGAAAACCTTTGGCGAGCTACTTGGAATGGGCTGAAGAGCTACCGGCAGCTCCCGAGCTACTGGTTGGAGGCACCTGTTGTGGAATTTTCTAAGTGGAGTGTAGAAAATAACCAAGAGAATGTTGTCAAGAATCAGTGTGTATTCATTACACATGAGCACGTGGAGAGACAGTCACACACACAGTACATGCAGCACAGTGTATCAATGAGGCTCTGATGAGGACAGAGCAGGACCACATATTTAAGACAGTACCTCAAAGACAGATACGACAAAAGGAGTCAGAGGCTTAGTGTAGATCATAGTAGTCCAGATTGCTAACAGCTAGGTAGGTAGGATAGGAAGTTACTGTACAGATTGTTTCTCCCCAATCTATTTGTCCCAGGACGGTGTGACCTGTATCTAGCCTAAATATATATTGTTTATGAAGAGGCGATTTAGCCTTGTATGAGTTACCAGTTAATAGACTATGACATTCTGCTGCTGAACACGGCATGTGTTCAGAGGAGGCCTCTCTAAGCCCCTCTAACTAGACACATGTATGAACTAATATATTAATTACATCAACATTATAGTATATCAAAGTTTACCACCACACACCTGCTCTAGATTATCATGGTTTGGACATGTAACGGAGAACGGGATCAAGTTTAGTCCTGCCAAGAAATAGGCCCTGGAGCGGAGGACCAAAGAAAATCAGTGCCAAATGCCAAAATGTTTTGTACCGTATTTTCCGGAGTATAAGTCACACCAGCCAAACAATGCATCATGGAGAAGAAAAAAAAACATATATAAGTCGCATTAACTCCAAGAAGGTCCTCCCACAATATCATTTATTTATTTTACCTTGGCTACTACTGGGGCTTGGAGACGTAACTGCACCGTCGACAAGCCTCTCCCGGCAGCGCCTTGTTCAAGCATCCATTTGTGAACTCGTTCCTCTCGCTGTGGCCATCTAGCTTTTAACCCACAATTAGCTTTTTTTGCTTTCTTCATTGCAGTAAGAGTAACCTCCGCTCTCCAAGTTTCTTGCTCACTCCAAACTTTCTTTCTGTTGCTCGATTACCGGTTTCAGCTGCATATTTCACTACGTGCAGCTTGTAATCTGCTGAAAATTATTTTCTTTTCAGGGGCATTTGTGTTCAGTATTTCTCAGTTGTCTTAACATGTTAATGATTCAATTTTGAATGCCCTGTCGTGGCTGTCAGTGTGAAAATAATGTGAAATTATATATATTAATATTAATAAATAAGTTGTACCTGAGTATAAGTCGCAGGACCAGCGAAACAATGAAGAAAAGTGTGACTTATGATCCGGAAAATACAGGTACATAAAAAATTAGTGCAAAAGATTTCAGCATACAAGTTTGTTCCCTGTAAAAAAATTGAAACCGGAAGTTATGCTAAAAGCAAAAATCAATCTGTGCTTCATTTGTTCATCCTTTTTCTGATCATTTGTATCACATTGTTTGAATACATATGTATTTTATTGTACATACTGTAATTGACATGGTGTATCTATCAACATTGTTCTTGTGGAAACTCTAGTTTCTTCTAATTTAGACATGACTTAGCCTTTGCTATAATTAATGTCCTTTTTAATGAGTTGCCCGATCAAGAATTGAACCACAAATGAGGAGACAGTCCCTGACAGGGTTCCCAAGCTGCCTGGAAAACCTGGAAAATTACCTTTTTGGCCTTTTTTCTAGTCATGGAAAACACATGGAAAATAACAACAAATGACAAATGTCCAGGAAAAACTCCTCCCTTTGCTTTGAAATAAATGTAAGCGATACTTTGCCCCCCACACCAGACTAAAGATGAGCTCATTCTGATGCAGAACACAGGAACAATTTTCCCAGGGGAGGACTCCCGGAACCCCCATCTCTTCAGACCAAAAGGATATTGGCTTAAGCCATTATTAGATTGCATACACAGGGGGCGCTGGCGAGTAGGACCGCAAAATGCCTAATATTTTTGCACTTTTAAATGTCATGGAAAATCCTGGAAAATAATTTCAAGTAAAGAGTGGGAACTCTGGCAGAAAACGGAAATACTCCCAGTAATGAATGAATGAACCAGAAAACTACTCCAAGTATGTTTTCTAACTTCCTCCTGAGGTTTTATTTGCATAACATCTGGGATTTTCCTATTTCCTCGTCATCTGACTGGGGCCTTGGTGTGTGTACATTGTAAGCCAGTCTTACATTTTAATTATTATTTTTGTCTTCAGTTTTACAGATGGCAAATATGTGGAGGTCTGAAATGTACAATAAATGTATTTTACAGGAGCAGCAGGTGTGCCATCAATTTGAACAGCATGCAACTTCAACTGGACAATAGGTTTTATAGCCGTCACCTAAATGCTTCGTCTGTCACCTGAGTAAGTCAACAGCTTAACATTTTTTGTTTATTTGTAGAACACTTTTTGCGTATAACGGCAACACAGAGTAATAAAAAGAATTGTGAAGTTAATATTACAATTATTACAATAGAAGATACATTCAAGAATACATTGTAACACTTTACAGTATAACAGGGTGAAAATAGCAGGGTATTAAAAACTGTAAGAACATGGTAATTTCATGGAAACAGGACAAACACATTATTCTTGATTTTTCGAAAATATGTCAAACCTTAATCCAATTTAAGGAGATTCAATAACTAGTAAACTCTTCTTTGCAATAATTTGGAAACAGAGCTTGCTATTTTTTGTTTTAACTGGCTATTTCCATCCTTCTACCATGTTATTACTGGGCTGCAAACAAATAATAATAATCATAATTTCATAAAAACATGTTTTGAATTTTGAATTAAATGTGTTGATTGATGTCTTAAGGCAATCATTTTAGGTCATGAGTTTCATATTTGAGAAGTGCAAAAAGCAAACGTGGCTTCATCTAGAACTGCAACAAAATTGTTCAGCCCCCAAGCGCTCATGTGCAGTAATCCAGCAGGACATATGACTCTGGATTGGAGCCAACGTCATCCTTTGTAGGAGGAATCCTGGAAGGGCTGATTCTATATTTGTGGCCTCTATGCAATTTCCAAAATCCTGAGCACCTGTGTCCCACCAGAAGGGTGACAGCTAGTGTCCATTATCAGAGTAAAGGGCTCCTGGACACAGTGTTCTCCTGGAGGTCCTCGGGGCTCCAGCCTTGTGCAGTAGCCCCCTCCCCGAGCTCACTCTCTTCCTCCTCTGTGTTTTGCTGGGGAACAGGTCTCTGGGTCGACTCCTCTATGGGGCTCATGGGGATGACCGAGCGAGCAGAGGAGCTTCCTGGACACAGATAACAAGCATAGGAGCAGTGTGACATAATACAACATTGCAACATACAATGGAGTATTCTAGAACATAATGAGTAAGGAGTATTTGTATCAATAAAAATAAAAAAGCGGTTCAAATGTACCGTGACTGCGTCTTCTTAGGACAAAGGCAGACTCCAGGTCACTCCCCGGCTGCAGAGAGTAATACCTCTGAGATTTTGGAATGTTTTGTGAAGTCTGCAATCAAATGGTGAGTTCAGATTGAAGTACTAAAACAGATAGAATTGTGTGAGACACAGCTGAACCCACTGGATCTCTGAAGCTGGCTCCTCGGAGGCTACGTCTGATGCTGGCGTGGCGGCGAATCAGGACCTCCCGGTTCTGGCTCTCGTCAGGCAGTTTGTATTTATTTGTATAAGCCAAAGTCTGTGAATCAAGCGGCATGCTATAAGGCTAGTGCACATGACAGGTTTTCATTTTATCTAATTGGTCCAATGGAAATGAAGTGGGATTATATGAAGAGAAGTTGAAAAAAATAACAGCCTGTTTTTAAAGCAATAATGGGACATAAAGAGAGAGAGAGGGTTTCATATTCCAAGGATAGAAATGCTGACTTGCTCATGGCCCATTGGTACAGTAAAGTTGTATGGCAGCGTTATGGAAATTCATTTCTTACGTCACAGGAAGTGGAAGTGAAATAAACATCAAAGAAAATTATAAAACCAGGGAAAGCTTGTTGAAATTTTCAGCAAAATCTTGAATATACAATATTTACAAGATTTAAATACCTTTTGTCGTATCTTGTACATGTTCTTGGACAGAATATTTTGGATTTTTCTCGTGTCAGCTGTCGGGAACTTCTTCTTTGGACGAGATGCTTCTTTCATCTCATCACTGCAAAAACACATAAATATAAAAGTGCTGTATATTTGAGTTGAATGAGTTCAGCGCAAACAGAAACATAGGAAGTGAACCAAGCGAAGGGGGTATAGGTGATGTCGAAGTCCGTCAATTACACCAAATTGTGCTATAAACATTTGTTAAAGTGCTTCAAAATAATGAAATAATATCCTTTAAGAATTCCCGTTGAAAAAACCCAGAACTTTCCTCTTGAGCCACATAGTGTACAATAGTATTTGTTAATGTGGTCTCCATGGGGAGGCTCAGTCCTCCATTGTTTGAATATGAAAATAATTGGCCTGCCATCCAGTGACCCTGCCTACCCCTAGTCTATGGTAATTTAGGTTTAATGAAAGTCTTACTGTAGGGAGACTATGGAGGGTGCAGCGCTCAGGTCACCCATGGGCGAGTCCAGCAGCTCGATGGCACTCTGCAGCTCCAGTTTCTTGTACAGAGACACAATACTGGACTCTGCTTTGTTGTCCCGCAGCAGGATCCTCCTCAGGATACGGTCGTTAAACTTCTTAAACCTGACAGAAGGCACAATTCACATAATACACTCAAGCTACAAGTCCATGAGGCAATGGACTGAGGCCAGTTTTTCTTGTTATTTGATATCTACTTTGGAGTCTGAACAAAAGCCAATTAAATGGAGTTTTGGATATTAAGTGTCATAATAGTATAAGTATTAAATGTTGAGAGTCTGGGCCTAATACATTGTTTTATTGCAGAGCAAACTCCCTAGATCAGGGATGCCCAAAGTGGGGCCTGTGGGCCAAATATAGTCCTCCAAGAGGTTTCATTTGGCCCTTGAGATGGTGCTTAGTATGTATTTTGATTAATTTGTGACTGAATAGACTGTCAATAGTTACTAAAAACACCAAAACAACATTGGCTCGATCAACTCAATAACACTGTAATTAAAGAATATGTGATCTAATTATATCATAAATCTGTTTGGATTTGGTCCCTAATTTTGGCCCTCCACAGCCTCTTTTGGCCCTTCATGGAAAAAACCTTTGGGCACCCCTTGGCATAGATCATGATCACTTCTTAATTTCAGTGATTTTCAGTTGTAGAGTCAATGTGAAATAAATTACTTATTCCATTTTTCAGTCCTCATGCTTTGACTGATTGCGCAGAGAATTGTGACTCCATTATTAGAGATTATTCAGTGTGCCTCCTTTACCGTTCTCATCAACATCTCAACATTCCATGAAATTTCATACAATGTGGTTAAATAACGTTTGATTTGCTTGATTTCAAAGTGATCGTTCTGACTTGTCTTTCCAGTAGTAGCGACTCCATTGTCCACACAAATCCTCAATCCCAGAGACAAGGTGCTCCATGGTCTGAAGACACACAAGCCAAAATATGAAGTGTGTTTTTATAGTCCTAGTTATTACTCAAAATACTTCAGTCTCTCACCCTGGTGTGTATCTCCACATTAATGTTGTACTTCTCATTGTTGCTGCGTCTGATGTTCATATATTCTACGATGGGACGGATACTGATGCCCTGAAAGAGCGGAACATGCATTATTACCAAACCTTTTATTATAATTGTGAATAATAGTTAATATTTCCCAATTTGGTCTTAAACAACTTCATTGAGAAGGCCTCACATACCTGTATAAAGACTGTGAAGATGATGACCGCGATGGAGGCGGTGACGAACAAGTTCCTGCGGTTGATGTTGTCGGGCAGCGTGAACACCAGAGCGAAGCACACAGCCCCTCTCAGGCCACCGTAGGCCAGGCCAAACTGGTCCTTCATGTTGAATTGGATGGTCCTAAAAGGGTTGATGATCTGGGTGAGGACCAAAATCCCTGCCACAGACAACAACACCTTCTGTCTAGAGATGACTTCATTAAAACCAGGGGTGGACAGTAGCAAAAATCAATTAAAGTCTGCTTTCCTGTACTTAACCATTCCAGGTCTTGAGGCATTTTTATTATTATTTTCGCCAGGTATTTTTTTTTTTTATTGCTTCTGAAACACCTCCTCATGGTGCACCATCAAGTGCTTGGACTCTTTATTTTCATAACAAATTGAACTAGTATCATCTGAATACTGTAGTAGAGTCATATCAATGAAGCAATCATGATAGAAGCAGAAAAACAACAAAAAAAGA
>OMNZ01095804.1:0-20777 GCA_900303255.1 Lesueurigobius sanzi
ATATATTTTTTTCTGTTAAAAACAAACTACAAACTATCTTCTACGTCCGCCCTGTTTGTTTACGCTGATGTCACGTTTGATCTCGAGAGGTTTAGCGAGATTTCCTGTTGACATGAGAAAGGGTCGCGAGTGAAATCTGCTGGTGTGTGATGTGTTGATGTTGCCTTGATGTTGCCGTGTCGGTGCACACCACACACTGTACGACCAAACGTGTCATAGCTACGTTTTTTTATTGCCATGTGTGGGCTCTCTCAGGTTTGGAAAATCGTCCGACAATTTAAAAATCCTGCCGTGTGAACCAGGCATTACTTTACGAACTCTGGAAAAGCTTATCTTTTCATTGCAAGTGCAAAAACATCTGACGAAGCGGTGGCACTATGCACACAGTCATTTAGTTAGTTAGTTTTTTTTTTTTTTTATTGATAGCAGCTATGCAGAAGAGCAGCAAGGGAAGGGGGGTGGGGCTTACAGAAAATATGTTGTTGAATCAGGAACTATTTAGATCAATATTTCCTTGTCAACAAAGCGTAAAATAGTGATCAAGATCTGTTTGAGATTACTACTAAATAATACCTGCAAAAATCATTATAGTCCCTTCTTTAACCTCTTAAGCCCGAGGCTTTTTTTCTCCAAAAATCATTTATTTACATCATAGGTGTACAGTACATGGCTAATCTTGGTGTCCAAACATTTGGTAGAGCTTAGATGACGGTGGAAGTGAAACAATAATAAATGATGTTGTTTGACAATAAAATGAGGTTGCAAAGGGTTGTTTTTCTAATTTCCGCCTGAAAAAAAAGACACATTTTCCTGCAAAAAGGCCTTTTTCCTCCCTGTGGTGTAGCCAATAACAACAGAAATGGATAATCCCACATCAGCTGTCACTAATTTGCAACTTTGGATTGTTTTGCTGCGTAAAACATCAGTAACTGTATCTGAAAGCGCAGCGCCATTTTTGGGGGCTATGGGGCTTAAAAGGAAACTCTGGAATCTAAGACTCTTTTTTTGATGCTTGCATGCATGTAGGCCATCTGTCTTGCTTGCTAGTGCTGGGTGGCCTTGTGCAAAAGGTTCAGACAGACATACTAACACCTACAACATTATATCAATAATGTGTCAGTAACTACTGGTTGTGTTGCTGTGTTAAATCCTTCTCAATTCTTAATTTGCTGTAGTGGCTTACATACAGATTAGATAGATATTTAGATACTGATTGAACAAATAAACAGATACAACAAGTCAAATAATGATCAACACATGGCAGAACTAACCACAGTATCTGACAGGCAGCCCACAAAATAGAATCCATTCCATGAAACACTTAAGTACTTAAAAAAAAAAAAATCTCGAGGCGAGCTGAAACCATACATGTAATACCCTCACCTTAGCGCTATGAGTGACAGCTGACAAGGTTCCAGCACAGTCTGGGGTCTCTGAGAGCTATATCCCCGGGCACTGTAATCCTAATATAATTCTCTGTGTGCCGCGGCAGAAGCCTGTTGCACTCTAAAGCAAATCACATTAAGGTGGAAGAGGTTTTCGACACGTGTCTTTATCCCACCAAGGAGGCACAGCATGGGGCCTGGCCGTGTGTCATTTCATATAGACCAGAATGAGAGTGATGCTCAGGAGACAGGACAGGAGTCAGCTCACTTCTGCTGTCCTCCCCCTAGTGGCCAAAGATATGCCTAATCTATCCACATACACCTTTGCAATCACAACTAACAGACGTCTGTCCTTGAGTCAACATGCTAATGGTGGAAGCTTTTGTAGACAGTCACTTAGTCAGATAACAAATCAATAAGAAAGGTAAACACAGCAGTTCCTCAGTCTTTAGTGGAAATAAACACATGCTTACTGTCAAATATAAATACATATTGTGGATAAAATACTATCAGTGAGAAGATAATTTACAGTTGTCAAAGTCAAACTGAGTTAGCAATTGTCTTGTATAATTTAAAACTGAGAAAACGTAATGGCAAATTGTATTAGAAAGTAATGAGAACATAACACATTACAGAGGCTTTAATATTAAGACATTTCCTTGACAAATTTATGACAATCCAACAAGGCATGTTGGCGAGAAAATGTGATACTCCAGTGCCACCCCATTCATCTTCCTAAAACAACAAAAAGCTGAGTGGTTAGATATAAATAATGCTTTAGTATTGCTAACTTGAAAATCAAAAAATTATAATAAATGCCTATAAATGTCACTAAAGCAACAAACAGGTCCTTAAGGATTTAGAAATAAATATCTTTCCAAACTTCAGAAAGTTAGATTAATGGGGTTTGTTAGCCCTCCATTTATGCGAAAAAGTAAACTTATAAATATCCATAAAATTTGAAGGATCTCGCGCTGGAGGGAACAATGGTCCTACTGTCAGCCAATTACTCTGTTACATTATTTATGGTTTGGGAGTTATTTTTCCCCACAAAAAACAGGAGAAAAGATTTACAACAACCTTTCAAAGTGCCAGGCCTCAGTGACCTCTGTCCATGCCAGACTGTTTATCCGGCATCTGCAGCAGCTTAACCTTGTCAGTGCGGGCCTATTACCACGCGGCCTATTCCATACATTAGGCTCATGCAGATGGGGGCTGTTGAGTGGACTCAGTCAGGCATAACCAATGTGCTGGTGCAGATCGGCCGGTGCAGGAGACAAGTCGCTTTGGTGCATCATTATGTGCATAAATATCGGCGCGTGAACAGGTTGCCATTGTTCGTAGCGCGCCTTTCCAAAACACAGACCAGGTACAAGGTCGGGACCCCCCTGGCTTGCTTTTTCACACCTGCTGGACACATGCTTTTTGGACAAATAAATATTATGAAAAGTACTTTCTTCTTGTTTTCAAAGGTTTACATTAAGAGGACTTAAGTTGAGTTAAGTGAGCGGTCATGTTAAAAATTCCACAACCATGTTTTTTTAGGTAATTATTCTCCCGGTTTCTACGCGGTTGGTCACAATTTACCTACAGTTATCACGGACTCTGTCTAAAACTTGGCTTTAACATCAACAACTCAGAACTCTCAGAAGTCCTTTTGATGTGTCCTCCACAATAAGTAATAAGTATTATGTTAGATGCCTTTTTCCCTTTCTTCTGTTTTATCCAGGTTTAAAATTTAAACACAACTAGTGCATTAACTTTTTTGGGATTCCTGTTTATATCCTTTTGTTTTTTTCTCTAATGCAGTGTTTCCCAACATTTTTGAGCCAAGGCACCCTTTTTGCAGTAGAGAAAGCACAGGGCACCCCACTAAACATACAAATGTCACAAAAAGTCCATTTATTGACATTTAATGAATGAAACAAGAGGTTATACTAACTGAAAATTCTCTTGCAATGACAGAGTATTTGAGTTTCTGAAGGCTGTCCTTTTTGAAGGATTGAAAATCAAGCCATCGTCATCTTATGAAAGTGGAGAAATATCCCTAGCAAAACCACTGAGCCAACATGTATTGTATTTGGGGGGAAATCTGAGCATGCTTGTTTCACCACAGCACTGAAATTCTTGCAGGAAACCTATAAATGCCATGACACCATGGTTGGGCAACACTGCTCAAATGCATGGACGTATGCACGTATGTATGTGTATGTTGATATGTATGTTTATGTTTTAAGTTGTAACTGTCTTGTCATTATAATTTGGAATTAATAAAAAAAGAAAAGTAGCGCATTTACTTGAACCCTATTGGTAGGAATGTTTAGACTGATTTAGTTTTTAATGTATCAAATGTATAAGGATTTTTTTTTTGCTTTTTTGCCTAGAATCTCATAATTGGACATATATTTGCTTACACAACCCACCAACAATTACTGTGTACCAATGAGAAGCAGTCTTCTATATAGAGAAAAAACAAGCATTGCTACCTGAAAATAATATTGCCACCATTGTATAAGTTTCCAATGTAACCATTTGAGTCTGATATAGCTTTATAACTAAATAAATATCTCTGTCCACATGACCATTTGAGCAAAACTGTTGACGTTCCATTCTTTTGGTCCATTTTACCGGCCTTCTGTCTGCATTTATTGGTTAAAATAAAAGCATGGACACGCACAGCACAGAGAAATAAAATACGCTGCTTTCCTGTCTGTGACAAAGTCTGTCTTGGGCCAAACCATGTGGGAGGAGGGAACTGGTTTTGAGTTTAGTTTAAGTTTCCTTTTTGTATGTTTTGGATTTTATCATGTTTTTAGTTTAAGTTGAACACTTATTGTTTGGGACTGAACACCTACTTGTTTTATGTAAATATCAAAATACTTACCAGATCTAATTGTGACTCCGTGTAACATGGCATCTTCTCTTCCAATGGGTGGTCCTTTCCCATTAGGGAGCGTATAAAAGCTGGCTGTTGTGCCATTTGGGGAGGGCTTCCATGTGTGTGCATGTGCTTGTCACGTTACTTGTAATAAAGTCTGTCCGGTAAGAGATACTTTTTGTGTAGTCTGCCTGCCCATGTCCACCATGTTGGCCAGCTTCCCCACACTGTCCACACCTCTCCGTTTACATGCTGTTTTTGGAAATCTCCACTTTGAAGAGAGTTTATGAAAATATCCAATGACATTGTAAATGTGTATACATGTGAACAGTAGGCCAAAACGCATAGAAATATATGAATTTATAAGAATATCCAGTGTGGACATGGCCTAAATCTTTTTGAGTGAGACTTTACAGCGTGGGATCGTTAGGCCTCTTTTCTTCACCTTCCTCGTTTCATCCAAAACAGTCATTGCCTCTACTGCGGTTCTATTTACCATGAATGAAGTATCCCCATTGACTTAACATTAGCGCCCATCACAACACCCATTTAGACACTTTAAGCACCATGTATCAGCAGTAATAAAGAGCTGCTCTGAGTTTGGTTCGGCTGGATGGCATCAGTAACTGCTTGTGACTGGAGCACGGCTACAGCGGCAGGTAGACGGATCATTTTCTCCATTTAAAACGTGGCTACTTTATCTGATTACTATCATTTCTGTGAATTATTCAAGCATCCATTCAGGCTCTTAGACAATCATCATCAGCCTAATGCTAACCTTGCTTTGAGTGAATTTGAAGACGTCTAAGTGGCACAGAACGGGTATGGCACATTTAGCTCGACATCCTCATTTCCCCGCGGCTCTGCAGCTATAAATATGTATTTTACAACATAGTTTAATCTGTTTGGGAAAGAATGAAACAATTCCATTTTACTCAAAGGGCCGGTGTGAAATCTTGATCACATTTATGTTAAACAAAGGTGCACACTCTAAGAAATAACAGGTGGATTTATTGAAAGTGCTATGTAAACTTTTTCCCACTTAACTCTGTTGGTTGGTTGTATTTATTAAAATTAATTATATTTCATCTTATTTCACGTTAAACAATAACATTGTTTTATATTTAATTAACAGGGTCATGTGGAAAAGGACATAACTCTTTCTATAATGCCCAAAATGCTTCACTAAACTTAATTTAATCATAATTCCATACAATTTTTAGATTCAGGAGCGAAGGAGAAAATGACCTATGCTATTACATATAATATCTTGTGTTATTTTATTTTTTAATCATTGTGAATCTAGTCACAGAGGTACGTTAGTAACAATCAGGTACGTGGTGCATTTGTTGATGTGTAATTGTTGTGTGTCATCATTAAGATGCATGTATTTATTTTTTTATTTCACCTTTTCAGTCCTGGCCCCAGAAGGGATCCTATTGCACATGTTTTTAGTGGTAGGGGAAACCAGAGCACCCATAGAAAACCTACGCAGACATGGGCAGAACATGCAAACTCCACACAGAAAGGCCCCTACCCCGGAATCGAACCCAGGACCTTCTTGTTGTGAGGCCGCCCTGTATAAGTCAAATTAAATAGTACTGTTAGAAGAGAGGAGGCAGAGTGCTCGCTGGGTCTTCGAGGTGTAGGTGAAGTAAGTCTGTAGGCTAGTGCTGTAGGTGCTCTTCAGGCTTAAGGGGCGAGACAGTATGCAGTAGACTCTGTATGCAAGCTCAAAGTTTTGAGCTTGCATACAGAGTGCCTCGGCTTCCTTCTGCCTCGGCTTCCTTCTGCTTCTTAAATAATACTGTAATTTATTATTTAAGGTGAGTGTGTAAATTACGCAAATGTCACATCCAGTACTGAGCAAAGCTTTATGTCGTTTATGTTAAGCTCCTGCAGTTGGAGATAGATCACGTACATGTCGACGTGGCCACAACTCGACTTAACAGAACAGAAAGGGCTCCTGCATGTTGTCACAGTAATGAGCTGTTATAAAAGCCACAGCTTTAGAAACAGTCATTGATAAAATGACAGAAGGCACATCTTGAAGTATGATATAAGGTTCTGTGATAAAGGGAAAAGGACATGCTCATATCACATGTTTTGGAGAAAGTAGAGGCTACAGATTATTATGTACAGATGAATAAAGTAAATTAGAATGGAGACACGGCTGTGACCAGTCGAAATACAGTAAAACATGGATAGATGGGCACCGTGCCAGGCGAGTTTTGCCAGTGGAAAACATTACAGGCAATCAGAACTTCCTAGACCGGCATCGTTAGTTCACATGCCTCAAGGAGAACTCCAGATTGTGCAACATCAAAGAAGTTTAATTAATCATCCATCACAAGCCTCCTTAAACTGACTAATAATAGACAGGCCGTTTGGCAGTGCTAAACTTAGCCCGGGACGTCATACAGAATCTGCTCAGCACTAAATGGCTTGGACAGCAGCACTTCTTCTCACAGATATTGGAGGAGTGCTCAGTGTGTGTGTATGTGTGTGTAATTTATGGGAAATCTATAAAAAGCTAAGTATGGCACTCCGGAGAAACCCGATTATGTTTGAGTTGGGCTCAGAAATCAAAATTAATTTGGAAGATGGTCCTTACTTTCTACCATTACCTGAGGCAGAGCTATTAAGAGAAGAAATAGCTGTTCAGCCTGGGCACATGCACCGTTAATCTGCAGCGCTGGCAGTAGGGGGGGCTGTGGATGGGGTCATAATGGATGCTATATGCAGTACTGCTGATGTAATGCCTTGCCAAAAGAAGTAATATTCACAGAAGTATCTAAACAAAACTCGACATCTCAGTGTAAGCTATAGAAGTAGACATCAGTAAAGTTTATTGAGCAGGTTCACATACCAAGTGCATCGATATTCCAAATGGTTAGTCATCAGGTGTTTAAAAAGTAGTCATTAAGAACAAAGTCATGCTCTATTCATTTGTCAAGTCAAATACACTTCATGTGGGTTCCCAGTCAATGCTGATGACAAGGTTGTGAGCTTTGTAAGGAAATATTGCTACAAGAAGAATGATGTCATTTGTGGCAAAGGTAAATCCCCTGCCAAAAAAAACAATTAGCTAAATGTGTTCTTTTTTTCAACTCCAAAGCCCAAAGACTAAAGGTGAATTTATAGAAATGTATGGAATTTATCGTACAGTGACCTGTGCATAAGTGCATCTGTCCAGATGGCTCTGCAGAGGTTTGAGCAGAAACTCCTTGTTCCTCAGAGAGAAGGCTGCAGTCTGACTTGTATTTTAGTAATTCTCTCTTATCTTCAGTTACCCTTGTGGAGACACGGTGGTGACATTTCCATTTGCTGAACTTATACCACTCATACAGCAGCACTCAAGTCTTTTACAAAAGGACAAATCCATAAAAATATGATAGCAAGCCAATGGGATCATATTTATTTTGTCCATGTAATGGAGCCATTATGGCTCAGAGTGTGAACAACTTTCTCATGGCGGAGGGCAGAGCACCTTTACTGTGCCCTCACACTGGATAATGTGGCCATTCCAAACTGTGATTATCTGATTTAGTCTGGTTCACTAAAGGGAACATTATCTGAACACTTGCTCATGCATGAGCTCTGCACAGGCATTCAACGCTGTGACTATCATATTTCCAAAATTATTTCAGTATCCTTTATGTTGCTAACAATGCTTAAACAATGTTTAACTATTGGTAATCTATAGCAGTGTTTCCCAACCAGGGGGTACTTGGAATAGTTTCAGATAAAAAATAAGATGAAACAAATTGTATTTTTGATTATTATGGTCAAAGAAAAGACATTTTATAGCATTTAACTGTAAAGAGTGAGATTTTAGCTGTCTTTTACCTGTGTAAATTTGAGTTTTTGTCATTCACTTCCTAACTAATCAACAAAACCATCGAAGTAGGGGGTACTCGGAGTATAAATGAAAGGCCCAAGGGGTACATGGGACAAAAAAGGTTGGGAACCACTGATCTATAGGTATGTACTATAATTTGTCAATTTGGTGCTCCATGGGTTGGAGGTGCTTCTCTTGGTGTTGCCACTTCCTCACATGAATGTGATACTGTAGGACCATACCACACTTAAAAAAAATGATTTTATGCAAAGAACAGGATATTTTGAGTCCTTTCCCTGCTCTGGTGTCTGGGTAAATAGTATCCTTTACTCCCAGAATCCCTCTGCTTCCTCAAAAACGAACCAAATCTGCCTTAAAGAAAAGCACAGAGGAGTGTATAGTTATCCTAAGCTACATGATCAAGTGAATACTACTCAAGGCCAGCAGGTACTTGAGAAAGTGTTAAAAGAAGACTTTAGACATCTAGGGATATTCACGAAGACTTTTTTGCTCTAGTATCCACCAAGACACACCAGCTTACAGAGTTCTGTCCACAAACTGACATTTAAGCTTCATAACCCAGGCTTTAGTCCAAACATGTTTTTCTGAATCAATCTGTGCAACCGCTCCTCGGGGTCTAACATCTAGTTATAGATGGATGAGATAGACAAGCGGATGAACGGCTGGGATGTTGCTCACATTCTCTGCTGCCATGCATTTTGGTATTTTTCATGTAGGGATATATTTTTAAACACAAGCCAAATCCTAGCAGTCCCATAGCAGTGCTCTGTGAGGTGTATTACCATAGACCTTGCAGTGTCTCAGAGCAGGAGCGGCCCAGAATGCCCTGAAGGTTTAGGCTTTACAGAAGTGTCCATTCAGCACGGTCGTATGAATCTCTGTCAGAAGATGTGCTCGCTTTACATTCACCAGCGACGTCATTACCATTTAACACACAGCTAACGCTTTCATATGGAAATGGTCACATATGCAGGGGTTACCTTGATCTGTCTCCTACATTTTAACTTCAACACAAAATCATTTATCAATGATTGAATGAACAGTGTTGATTTAGTTTTAGTCTTAGGCTGTATCCAAACGTCCCCCCTATCTACTAATTTACTATTTAGTCCCGCACGATATAGCAGACTATAGTTCCCTCCTTTTGTTGGCAATTTGGACTCACAGCTCCCCGCTTTCTTCTCGCCGCTGAGTGACGTGATCAGTGATGATGCGTGTTCGAAATGCCAAGAAAAGACCAGATTCAAGAGACAGATTATGGTTTAGTTTTACCGTTTACGCAACATGGATTTCACATTTATGACAAAAAAAACGTCTTGGATTGTTATTGTTATTTTTGCCTGAGGGGGAAGCTATCGACCTCAAGCTTGAAGGTAAGCAGCTAGTGTTAGCATAACTGTTTATACTTAAGTGGTTTATTCATAAATTAGACAAAAAAAACGCCTCTTCAACAGAGTTTGGGATGGTTCATTCATCCGTGTTGTGTCCAGTTCAAAGAGCTGTCGGCTGTTTGCTTCCGACGCTCGCCATACATTGTGGTCTATATTGATCCATACAGTGACCAGCGGGCCCACTACTTTTCAAAGTACTGTACATTGCGGGAAATTTTGAGCACACTACTTTTTTTTCTCTAGACATGCAGACACCCCTACAAAATGGCGTAACAGTACACTATACGTAGGTAATAGTGTGGACTTTCGGATACAGCCTTAGTCTTTTGGGAGGTGGGGGTGGCATTTAGTTAAGATTCCTTTTTAGTCTAGTTGGCATTTAGTTAAGATTTCTTTTTAGTCTAGTTTTAGTCAACTAAATAATTTTAAATGAATTTAGTCAACTTTACACTTATATGTATCTTATGAAATGGTCATTGCTAAAAGGTGTATTTCAAAATGATGGAAATCTGACCATCCACCTCAGTTTGAAACCTGGCTTAGGCAATTTATTGGAGTCCTGCACATTGAAAAACTAGATATGAGGTGTCTGGTGGCTCTTTGAAGTTTCAGACTGTGTGGAGGCCCATATTGGATTATCTAAAATTGTAGATGACCCCTTAACATTAAAAACTAATGGGCAGTGGAGGTGGGTGTGGGTGTTTGCTAATCAGAGGCACATTAGTATGCCCCTTTTGTGAGTTTTTTGTTATTTTGTTGCTTGTTATATATATTTTCAACATAATTTGCACTGGATTTCTGTCTTTTTTGTTTACAAGGCCTTTTAATAGACAATTTTATGAAGGATAACTGTGCCTTGTTAAAATGAGAAAAACAAAACAATAAATAAACATTGAAAAAAACTTTACATGTATATTATTGCATTCAAACATATTTATTCATATTCACAGTTTTATGGAGCTATTGGCAGTGTATTTAAATGATATGAGGTTCTCTCAAACTGTGTCACTGGAAGTTTAGGTGTTTTTAGAACCTTCTTTTCATTGTTTAGTTTTTATTAGTCGACTAAAATACAATATATGTAGATCAACTACGTCTGATTTAGTTTTAGTCAGCAGAAATATTACCGTGACTAAAATTAGGATGAAATATTTTAGTCGACGAAATTAACTGATCCAGTATAGGCAGGGTAAAACGAAATAAGACATTATTGAGCAGCTGGTGGTCGATATTGGTAAAGCCCGCATATACACGGAGAGAGGAAGAAATTAAATATAGTAATGAATTTCTCTCACATTTACTGTTGATTCGAAGTAATTTCAGAACTTGCAACAGATTTGTAATGATTAGGAGTTACATGCCACGTTCATGTCAGCAAGGTTTAGGTGCAAACTGCCAACTATTTTTAACTAAAATATGATACAATTTGATGTGTTTCTCCTATTTAGTGAATCAAACTTAACGTAGTGAAAGAAAGTCTTTTAGCCGTGCTCAGGATCTGCATCATCTGCAAAGGTGCATGACACAGACAAGAATGCGTAAATGTGCCGATGAGGGAAAGAAAGCTGTGATGGAGTGTGCTACAAAAGTTGTGAAGCAGCAAATTTGCAGGAAGCTAATGACTGTACCAAGGGGCACATTAGTTATTTATTTCCTGTGCATGTTTCGTTAAGAGAAGGGCACAGCAATTAGCTTTGAGGATATGACACCATAAACGGCCTCTAGATCCAGCACAACTTAGGGCCCTGTGCGTGATACACAACAAACTGTAGAGCCCTCTAGACGACCCAGAATAACACATTAGAACGACAGGGAGGTTGTGGAGGGACTGCTGCCCCATACCGTAAACAGCTGCAGATGCCATTGATGGGTGGCACTGCCTAGTCACAAAACAGTTATTGTATTGGTCAACCTCACGTGCATAGTCTAAATGAATATTGTGCTTTCAAACTCTCCCCCAAAATCCATTCTGTCCAACATTAAAAAGGGACTATTGGGCTTTTTCCAGTTCTCAAACACATGTTGATCACTATTTAAATCTAAAACCAATTATCTCTTACCTGTATTTTCAGATTCTATGAGCGAACCCTATAATAAATAAATAAAAAGCCCCTCCCTCCCCCCTTTTCTGTGTAGCTGGTGTCAAGAGCTGACAGTGCTCTTTGACCAAGAAAAAAAGAGATTATAAGGCAAGGAAAGTATTTCCTGTATATGTAGGCACACAGGAGGAGCTTTGGAGGACAGGAGGTGTTTTTCATGAGCTACTGCTGCAGTGCTAAAAATAGCCACCAGGGAAGGTTTAAAGATTACTCAATAATGCGTGAGTGGCTCAAAACACAGCTCCAGCTATGTTTTTGTTGAGGCAACAACATTGTGGCGAAAAGGTTGATTTTGCATTAAGCAGTTATTCATGTCACCACTGCTTTACGACCTGGATTCTCTGTAAGGGGATTCCACTACCTCTATAAATGCCTGACTGTCCTATATGCAAGCTCGAGATCAGCATAAATCGAGCTCTGTGTGCAATATGCCCCAGGCCCAACGGGTCTTAGAAGGACAAATCAATATTTTAGGTATTGTGTGTCAAGTTTAGACAATATTCAGGGAGAACTTGATAGTGAATTTGATAGTGATCGGATTCATAAACCTGCCATACCGTATAAGTCACGTGGCTGAAAGTCCTTTCTACTGGTCAACAGAGAAGACATTGAACTTTGTCCCAGGAATTACAGCAAAATTAGCAACAAAAAAAAAAGACTAGAAATCTGCATTTTGATAGTTACAGTAGGTAAAAGCACGAGAATTGTCAGCTGCCGTCCACCTCAATTTTAGAGTTGTGATGTCATGTGAATGGATACCTATCCCACTGTGGCCTATTTTAAACATGAAGTTGAAGTTGCCAGAAACAGACATGAAAACAATAGGTTTTGTTTATACCTTTGTTTCTCGTCATTGTCGTAGCAAAAACACCTCCAGGATCAAAGGCGCTCAGTCTTCAACACCACAAACTCCTATGTATTTGTGCTTCATTAAATGAGTCGAGGTGCTCCAAAGCAGAGAGGATAGGACCTAGTTTCAAATGTCAGCCTTCAAAGATATTAATTGGAGCTGAGGCCCTCCAATCAAGGGAACAAAACAGCGTGTCCACTGGGCTGAGCCGTAATGAGCTGTGCTTTGTACGGCCCAGACCAGGGCTGATTGAAATTACCCGCTAGTGTCAAGCCCAGCCGTAAACATAGTAATAAGAGCAACGTCCGCCTGGTAGCTTTAGGACTGGAATGGCACAATGGAGGGAGCAGTTTGCTTGTATTAATTTAAGAGTGTGGACAGTGGGAATACTAAAGGCTTTAACACCAGCAAAGAGAATGGTGTTTGTTAGGAAAGTCTGCTTAGTCTACGCAACCAATTAGGACTGAACATTTGAGTGTGCTTTTGCTCAGCCGTAATTAATTGTATATGCCTATTGCTTTTTCCATCTTTTGTTCTACATCCGTGCCTTTACTGCTAGCATTGCATTGAATTAACTGGAGTAAATAAATCTGTATACACCCCGTATTAAGTCATCAAGATGTAAGCATACAAAGAGCAGAGTAAACAAAGCATACAACACTTTGATTAGGAAAAAGATAATCTTATTATTCCATTTAAGTTACATGCGGTGTTTGTTTGATGCTGTGATTTTCAGAGGTGGGAAAGATAAATTGGTTTTGAATAAGTTGCCATAGGGTAAATTGATAACAACAACTCCAATAGCAAGAACAAAACAAAGTTAATTGGAATAAAAATGAAAAAAACACTTTGAAAAAGCTGCCCTCAAATTGGTTGATGAATTTAGCAGTCGCTCACGAAACTCCAGAGACACTCACAAGTGTAACATGGGTTCAGAGTTCTCTAGTTAAAGGGCATTGTATAACACTGATGAAAGGTTTGACCAATAAAAAATGACCAACTGGAACATGGGCAAAGATTTGTGTGTGTCTATGTACTTGTCCAAATTGTCCGATGTAAAAGTCAAATGTTTGTGGTTCGATCCTAGTCCCAGCCAATGTATACTGTTGCTGTTCCCTTGAGCAAATCCTAAAAAATTCACCAAAACAAACAATTACAAAAATAGTACTATGCCTTATAACTTGCTACAAACAAAAATGTAGTCAAAATGATAGAAAACCAAAAAATGCTCTTCAGTTTTGATGGTGGTTTGGCTGTATTTAAACGCCAGCTTTGGTCTGGTCCTGGCATAATTATCCATATCCTGTGATACGGCTCTATGAAGAAATATCACTGCCATCTGCTGCCGGAGCTTTAACATTCTGCAGCATTTCATTTAGTCAATTATTCTCACACATTCAAGCCCTTACATGAATCTACTGCGGTTATCTTCATCTTGGAATTAGAACTAGAATCATATTGGGGCTGTCTCGTCTCGCTCTCTTCCAGTGGCATTTGCAGTCATCAGCATTTTCTCATTTTCTCCGCACCTGTCAGATTATCGTCTGGGGTCTAGACATTCAACAATCTGAAGCTTTGTATTTCTCCCCTGACGATTATCCTATTATGAAAACAAATGTATTGGCTTGTGGTTTGGTTATTTCGGTTATTTTCCGTTTTCTTTATGTAGCCAATAACTGTGAATCAATGAGACATTTCACTATATAAGTGGGCGAAACCTCTAATTTGTATAGGTCGTGATGTTATTTGGCAATTTGAAAATGCACAGAGGTTGAGTGGCTGCTGCGTCAACTTCCTTTGTCTTCGTAATTACACCAGCGGCCTCTGCACCCAGTCTGAGAACAGCGCGAAGGCAAGACTTTACCTTCTTACGAGCTGAGGGAATGTGAGTTCATTGAGGTTGTTTCATCAACTAACACAATGTAGATTTTAGCATATAAATCTTTAGAGTAGGTGTTTTTCATGCATACATTATGTGGCTGGTGCAAACTAGGATTGCTTGGACTTTAACATAAACGGATAACTCAGTTCAAAGCCCATAAAACTTTGAGAGACTTTTGAACAGGTCATTTATACGGTGCAGTCCAAGATGATGACAGCACACTGCCATTTGGGGAAAGCAAAGACAGGAGACCAAAGCCATGGAGATTAAAGCTAGCTGTAAATGGGTCAGCAAAACATTTGAGTTTGAAAACGGAACTTTTTGATGTCCTAAAAATGCAGTATTCTGATGTTACATATCCAAGAAATGCTTATGTATTTAAAGATAAGTATGTGTGTATTTATGTATTTAAGATAAGTTGCCCCATAAAGAAGCACCAGTTTTGGACTCGGTGTCTATGAAAATGTTGCTTGAAGTAATCTTCTCTCTTGAAAACAAGTTGAATCTTGTGGCCCAAGAAGGAGAGGAAGTCAAAGGTCAGGTCATTTGAAGGAAACATCATTCAAGTTATAGTATCTCTCTCCTCTATGTAATAATTGTTCCTTTCAGCAACACGTGAATGAAATTGCTGTTATTTGTGTTGCTTTGTCTCTCATTGAACTTCCCTCGAAAGGCACCACATGCCTAGAGGGCTTGATTACAAGAGCTCTTAGTCATCAAGTATACAATACACCCGCCTCTTCATATCATTAACCTCCAGATGCTGGGAACGCGCCTCATCCATATTCTGTCGGATATTCAGACGGATGAGGGAAAAAAATTATGCATCGAGTACGAGAATCATTTTTATTTCCAATCCATTCTTTGTGACGATTCATTTACTTTGTCCTCTGTAGTGAATTACTTTGGATTGGAATATTTCTCAAAACAAAATTGTCCTGTTATCGCAAAGTAGCAGCTTATCATTCTCTGCGCGAATCAATTACTCCCAAAGACTTTGGCAAATTTGCACAGCGGGGCATTAGCTTTGATGAGGAAGCCACGTATCCAAACTATTTACCTTTGCAATGTTTACTCTGTCAGTTCATCCGCAAGCAGACACAACGCTTTTTTCTCACCTTCATGAATCTCCATTTTTATATTATCACAGCGTTGTGTAGATATCCCCACACAGTATACATTTTCATTCAAAAGCTCTCCCCCTTTTTCTAAATTCATGAATGTCTTTAATTTAAGAGAGGAGGCAGTGAACCGACGCAAAGCCTTAATTTGAGTTCCTTATGCCCCCACCCTCCAGGTTCTATCTCTGCTTTCCCTGGGGATAAAGACCCAGGAAGATTTGGGTGTCTCATAGCAGGCCAGAGAGAAAAGCGGCAACAAAATCGAGCGTGAAGAGGAAGGAAATGCTTACATTTGTATAAATTAGCATGCTGCATAAAAGGCGAGGTCAAAAAAATGATGGTATTCACACAGACCGGGTAAAGAATCTGAGGTTGGGAGATCGCGGCGTTACGGGTGAATTTTAATCAGATTTCGCTCCCCTCTGAGACACATTCGCTATCAAAATGTGTCCCTCCTATTCCCCAGCACTGTCCTTTAAAAACCTCCACCTGCCAGGAGCCTGTCCGACTATTTCCACACTGTGAACGTCATGAATACATGCAGGAACACCGGGGCCTCGCATGTACAAAGAGCCTTCAGATGTATTTTAAACCCGATACTCTTCATGTCTGCCCGTTTGCATGAGACAAGTAGCTCCATAGCAAGCCATTAATCATAGTCAGGCCTGCCGCTCTTATCGCTCCGTCTCCTATCAGCTCAGCCAAGGGGAACTAAGACCATCTCGACACACCCTTCAATCAGGACCCTTCACACGGACGCAGGAGTTCAATCTTGGGAGTAAATGCGCAGAAAGTAGGGAGAGCCCATCTTTCTTCACAGGCAGATGTTGGTTTTTGGGGCATTAAAATATCATGGCCGTGATAAACAATGCTACAGGGGGCTGCGAAGCGCCTCAGACAGATGGGTTTCACGGAGTTTGGCAAAGACGATGCAGTAAGCACAAGCTAAACAATGCAGATAAATTAGTCTGGCCTTGGAAACGAGCCTGACGGGCCCCATAGTGGTCCAGTTTACTTACAGGAAGAGGAAAACATTTGGTCTAAAAATGAAACTTGGAGAAAGTTAAGGGTCAATAGTAGTTGTTTAGCTTACGCAGATGAAAAATAACGAATGAAACTTTACTCCCATTGCCCTCTTCAAAAGTTTGTGAGGGACACATTGTGACACGAAGGAGATCCAGGGTAAAACTTAGATTTTAATCAATGAGCGACTCCTGCAGCGACAACGTCTGAAGACAAAAATATATTATTCAAATGGGTTTCTTTGAATCATTATCAAAAATATGGAAATGTAGATGAAAAAGAAAATTGTGAATAGTGACAGTGCTCACAGCAAACCTAGTTCAGGGTAAATACTGTGTTAATCAACATTCATTTCTACCATTTTAAGTATCTTCTATGTCAAGCTACATAATAGTAACAATATCTTTTAACTAGTGCTGTCAAAAATATCGCGCTATTATCGCGTTAACTCAAACCAAATTTAACGGCGTCATTTTTTTTATCGCGCGATTAACGCCGCCCATGCTTCACCAACGCCGCCGAAGATTTTAGCGAATATCACAGCGAGTAAATCTAGGCCACCGGGGGGCGATGTAACGTTGCGTTGAACATTCGTGTCAAAAAGTGCTAAGTTAGCATTTGCCAAAACTGCTGACTCTGCTCTTTACACAATCGCCCAGGGATTCAACTTTCTTATTTTTTTTTAAAATGCTAATATATGGACAATAAACACAGATTGCACAAAGAAGGTCAGGTTTATAGCCTTTTATGTTCATAGAAGAAGATATTAGTGGAATAATAATTTTTAAAAAGTGGTTACAGAAAAACTCTGTCCACTTTTCCATGTTGATTATAGTATTAAAATGATAATTCAAGGGAATTCAGAATAGATAAAAATGTACGATTAATTTGCGATTAATCACGAGTAATTATGACATTCATGAGATTAATCGCGATTAAATATTTTAATCGTTTGACAGCACTAGTTTTAACACATTTTGTAGTAGACTTGAACTAAATCTGCTTGCATAAGTTTTTACTCAAAAACCTACTAGCCTTTTTGTAATTTGTAGTAGCTAAAAGTCTTCAAAATGCGTGACTGGACCAGAGGTTAAAAGAGTCTCTTCATTTCCCCACTCCTCCGAGGTCTAGTATTGAGTTGGACACTATAGTTAAGGTCTCAAAAAGGTGTGTTCCCCTGACGGCCCAGTGACCTGATGGAAAGTAATGCCGAGTCAGCGCTCACTGTCTCCTCGGCCTGACAAGCCCAGTTAACATCATATCCTCCTTGATTCCTGCCAACACTCTGAAGCGCTGCTCCCCAGCTCCGTGGCGGTTGGGCCCCTCCAGCCCTTTAGCCCGGCCTGCTTCCCACTTGACCCTTATCGCTGTTTGGAGATGTGAAGTCATAACATGTTCAGTCACAATCACAACATACATGGACAGAAGCATATGGGAAAGCTCTTATTATGAACAATAATGACAGCTGAAGACTCATGAACCAGAGCGGACAAGCCCCTCAGAAGAGCAATATCACGCACATTGTGGGTTTTATTTTGCCTCGCGGTGCAGGTCAGCTGTTGGGGAGTTTAGGAGGCTGGATTTGGCTGACATAAATCTGCTCTCCCGGTGGGCAGCTGTTTGCCGGGGCTTGCTCCTGTACCGCCGCAAGGTCGTGTGGGAACTAAATGGCAGGGGTGGGAGCTCAATGGCCACTTTAGCGCTAAGTTGGCTCTAAAAAGCTGGCATGTCGACACACACAAAGGAAATGGGAGGAGAGTGTGTCTCGACTAGAGTCAATGGATGGGGGGAGCTTTTATAGCCACCTATTCAATATCGTTCCATTTTATTGCAACAGCGGGATTATGAAGTCAAAAGCGAGCATATTGCCACCATGCTCATCTGAACTGTTGATCTTTCCGGCATTTGATCAAGGTAACCTCAACTTTCCCGAAGTTCACCCAAGTTCTACACATTAGTGCAGTTTAAAGCCCATTTGTTTGGTGTTTTCTAAATTTAATCGACATTTGTTTTAGACGGCCACGGTCCACTGAAAATGGGCTGGCTCGAACTGTCTGGCGATGCTAATGTTACATTTAAATACAAATTAATCATAAGAGGCTAATTCATCACCATGACAGCTGTGAAAACATCCTGCCAAACCCATCCACTCCTTCCTCCTCTTCCGCCTCCTTCACTCCTTTCACTTTCTTTACCCCTCGACAAAAAGTCCACTTTTTGAAGTCCCCATGCATGGCGGTAGAATATGTATAGCTATGTGGATATTCATATGCTAATGGTCGGGGAGCTGAGAGCGCAAAATTAACCAAGCTTGACTGGGGCCCATGTGACCCCAGAAGATGTCAGGAGGCCAAGAGGACATCCATCAAGTGACACGGGCGCTGTTGAGGACGGTCAGGGCTTGGCCATGATGGATACTTTTCCAGGCAGCAAACATAAATCTCAGAGGAGGTTGGAAAATATTGAAATTAGAGCTGAATTATAACAAATAACTCTCGCTGCCGCTCCCGTGCAAAAGAGCCATCTATCCTCTTCAGACTCGCTATCTGCCAGTGTCAGAGTGTGAGCGAGAGAAAGTGCTCGGGGGAAACAATGGGAGAGACAGATAATGCGTGAATCTAAAACACTAAAAAGCGCTCCAATGTAATGCCCAAAACACGACAAATGTGCAAAAGTTGTGAGGCGGACGGTGCGTGACCTCATTTTTCCTCTCTGTAAATGCTTTCAGGTAATGGCCTCAGGGAGCCGCCGTAGCCATAACTGCGGTCCAAGCTTCAAACAAGTGCATGAACAGCGGAAGGCATGTGCCACATCCAGGAGTAAAACAGCACATTCCTGTAAGTGCTACGCTCACACATAGCAAATTGATTCATGAATCATTCAAATCTTTCCAAACGCGAACCCACCAGACAGCAAGGTCTGGAAATGGCCTTCTTTAAGCTCCACTCCGCCGCTAAAAGGCTATGATGCTTTTGATGTGGGATAAAGTGTATTTCATCACCGTGCGAAAGGCCAGGCATTAAGGTGCCTCTCACACCAACTTTCCCTTCTGCACAGAAATCTATTTGCAAAACATCATCCTTTAATGGGCATTTTCAGAGAACGCTTGACTGAACGTAAAAATGTTATTATAGGGGAATGTTACGTCAAAACAAAATTGTATTTAGATATGTTGATGACACCAGTGCTAGCGCTCATAGTTATTTTTATTTGGTTTGCATAGTCTGTATAATTACACATATAGATCTTGCTCATAATTGTGTGAAGTATTTTATAAATTTCATAAATAAAGCTAAACTAAATAACATAACTTTGGTACATGGAAAAAATTCAGTAAAGAGAGGGTAGAGGGAGAAGGGAGAATTTTTGAAAATGAACGATCTAGCCCCCCTGTGTCATATGAAAAGCACTATACAAATAAGAATCCCTTTCCCCCTTTCCCTCCTGATTGGAACTGAAGCCCCTCCTCAGGTTGATTGGTAGGTTGATTGGTAGGTTGATTGACAGGCCGGCTCAGTGGAAAACTCTTCCCAACTTATGGCAACGGAGATTCTCAGTAGTTGATTATTATTTTGTATTACTGTATTTTCCGGACTATAAGTCGCACCAGCCAAAATATGCATAATGAAGAAGAAAAAAAAACATATACAAGTCGCACTGGACTATAAGTCGCATTTTTGGGGGGAAATTTATTTATCAAAATCCAAGACCAAGAACAGACATTTCATCTTGAAAGTCAAGTTATAATAATAACAATAGAACAATAGAATAGGGTGTACGGTATGCTAACATAGCACATTGATGGTTAATCAGCTACACAAGAATAAACAACAAACTGAAAAGGTGTGTGATGTTAACGTAACATATTAATTAATATATAAGTATTAGGGCTGGGAAAATTATCGCGTTAACGCATTGCGTCAAAATGGGAGAATTATCGCAATAAAATTAATTAACGCAGCGTTAAAATTCCTCCCCTTTAACCTTCGCTCCTTTGAAGTGACGCAGCTGCTCTCCGCACAACACTGTACACAAAGCAAACGCTGTGTCATGTCTCATGAACGGCAGCAAAATCACCGTTTCACTGCTTTATGAATGAAATGTGTCACTCCACAACATGGCTCTGATGGGAAAGTCCCAGTTTACCCAGTTTACCCAGTTCGGGACAGTCCTGTTTGTTTTGCGTTCATGTGCCATGTGGCTAATTTGCATGCGCTTTGAAAGACCTCACTGTGCGTCGCGCAATGCGTCTTCCAGCATTTGTCAAGTTATTCCTGATTTTGAGC
>OMNZ01095805.1:0-10037 GCA_900303255.1 Lesueurigobius sanzi
TGTCGTTTTTTCTTCGGGTCCTCAGGAAATACAGTCTCTGTTGGGCCTTTTTCAGTAACTCAGAAGTGTGAACGCTCCAGCTCAGGTCCTTCTCAATGTGGACTCCAAGGAAACGGAAGTCTTCACACAGTCTCCTCCAATGTGCAGAGGAGCCAGGTCTCTCCTCCTCCTCCTGAAGTCTGTTACCCTCTCCACACAGTCCTCTCCAATGTGCAGAGGAGCCAGGTCTCTCCTCCTCCTCCTGAAGTCTGTTACCCTCTCCACACAGTCCTCTCCAATGTGCAGAGGAGCCAGGTCTCTCCTCCTCCTCCTGAAGTCTGTTACCCTCTCCACACAGTCCTCTCCAATGTGCAGAGGAGCCAGGTCTCTTCTCCTCCTCCTGAAGTCTGTTTCATTAGTGGAAATATTCGCATGTTACTGACATCATCTGTATTCAAACTTGTTCAGTCCTCTATCCACAGGTAAATGTAGGTGCATTGTATATTTGTAATTATCTCTTACCTTTCAGTTAAAAGGAAAGCCAACAGTGGGTCTTTCTTCATATTCAGTTTGTTCTCGATGTTTATCTAGTTTTAGACCTGCGCCAGGTCTGAGTCCAGTTTAGATCTTTTTGCTGTGCTCCAAATTAGTTTCTTCTTTTCTCTTGGTCTTTTTTCTGTGATGGAGTTCCAGCTGCGTTTAACTCTTTCCCCCATAAAGACGATATTTGACGTCCCCCCCTGTACCCTTAATGACGTGTATTCACACCCCCACTATATCACTAAAGACATTATTTGACGACCATGAGAACAGGTTCCGGTTTTCCCCTAGTAACAGAGGCCACCATAACCCATACTAGGCTGACCAATAGGGTTTAAGGATACATTTTCAATGTTTTTCCCGAAGTTTGCCGAAGTAGTGACAATTCTAGCCTAGACAAACACGAGCAATGGAAAGATGGCAGCGGGGGAAAGTATTTTGTGGATAACTTTGGAGAAAGTGACTCTGGCTCTGAGTTTTATGGATTTTCGAGTGATGATGACTTTGATTACACAGTGGAAAACAGTGACAGTGACGACATTTCGGAGAGTGAAACTTACGAGGAGGAGAACCGGCGCGATGTGTCTGCCTGGAGTCCCGTGATATGTGAACAAACTATCGGGGACTTTACACTGGATTATGGACCGAAATTGCCCCGAAATATGGATGTTGCTGAGGCTAGTCCCTTGAAATATTTCAGTCTTTTCTTCAAAGATGAGATGTATGACAAACTGATGGGGAAGAAATGAAAGCGTTTTTTGGATTAGCGATACTCATGGGTGTAAATCCCATGCACGAATACTCGGACTACTGGTGTGGAGATCCATTCCTTGGTGTCAACGGGTTTCAGCGCGTGATGACCATGAATAGTAAATGTAAACTAGATGAATTACATTTAAACATCCATAAATGGATAGTTCAGAGTGTAAGGTTTCCAGAGATACCAAATATGTCTATGTTTCAATATGTTATCAGAGTTTCTTCATGGCAAATGTAAATGAGTTAAATAAGCTAAATGGAAAAAAAAACGAGTCAGGTACACACAGGTGTACAACAGGTACAAACAGGTGTACACTTGCCTACACTGTATCTGGTGATATGAAGTCTGTCTCAATACTTTGACAAATATATGTTTAATTTTTTTTATGAATACATTTTTATGAAGAACATGCATATATCAGATGCTTAGTGTATTTTTTATTTTCAAATTTGCACCTGACCAGGTAAACTCTCATTTTCAGTGAGCAGTTACATACCTGTAAACTAGATGAATTACATTTAAACATCCATAAATGGATAGTTCAGAGTCTAAGGTTTCCAGAGATACCAAATGTCTATGTTTCAATAAATTTGTGTGAAAATAATTTATAATCACTTGTGGAAGTTTGTTTTCTTTTATGCAGTTACGCTCTATGGGCAGCCCTAGTAATGCATGTATGGGTTGTTCCTAATAGGCGTCCACGGAGGAAAGAGACTGGTCACTTCATGGTTTGTGCAGAATCTATCCTCAATGTTAAAAAGTTACCTGAGAAAACAAAACCTAAGTCTGCGGCTCGTGCACACACATCAGTGTCACGCGCTGGAGCCTCGACCCGAGGACTGGCTTTAGGAGTGACAGAACAGGCTACAGGCTAAAGGCTACAGGCTACAGGCTAAAGGCTATGGGCTAAAGGCTACATGCTACAGGCTAAAGGCTACAGGCTAAAGGCTACAGGCTACAGGCTAAAGGCTACAGGATAAAGGCTAAAGGCTACAGGGTAAAGGCTAAAGGCTACAGGCTAAAGGCTACAGGCTAAAGGCTACAGGCTAAAGGCTACAGGCTACAGGCTAAAGGCTATAGGGTACAGGCTACAGTGGCATTGGTGGTGAATAGGTCAAGGCTCATTCTTCAACTGAGCACGTTGCTGGAGCATGTAGGGGGTGGAAAATATATCATTTTTATTTTTTAACTTCTGTAGTGCCCCTTTAACAGCCCAGACCAGTGTTTCCCAAAGGGGATTGATTCCTTTGAGGGGCTACTTTGATTTTGTAAGGAGTGTTTATTTTTGATGTGACTAAATAGACTGTTAATAGAACCTAAGAACACCAGAAGAACATGTCCTACTCTATAGCAGCAGTAATTAAAGCATAATAAAAGATCAATCTGTTTAAATGTGGTCTTTACATGTGAAACATTGTGTGGGCCCTTTGTATACTAGTTTGGCCCTCCATGGAAAAAGACTGTGAGCACCTCTGGCCTAGACTCTTCTCTGTCCTTTCACAGTCTCATTCAGGTCGGACTTTAATCAATCAATACATTTCTGTCCCACAGGGCTCACACTTATCAAACACATGAAACACAGTCCAAATGACGTAAACGCTTTCCCAGCAGCGAGACACAAGAGTGGGCTCTCCATAGCTGTTCTCTGCCACGCCACCATGCCCCTCGGACAAAACGCTTTATTAAAATGTCATTATTTATTTCTTCCGTGACTACACCGACTGAAGATAACATTTCATTGTTACAGATGATTTCCAACAGTTAAATTGAATGATTTTGAGCATTCAGCCTTATTTGTGTTTGTCAAATAAATGATTAAACTTTTCCACGGTGCTGGTCTATGGCCCAAAGGTGCAAAACTATTCCCCCTGCGGCCCTGCAGATGGCGCTCATGGCCCTAATCACTGATGTACCTCCCCCAGCGTCAGAGCTCCTCAGGCAGTACTGAAAACATTTATACAGATGAGTATCCAGCCATGGACACATCTAATATTCTGTTCTGTATTATGCATGTTACATGAACATCAGTCAGAGAAAGGACACTGGAGCCTTAGGCCCAGTTCTGTATCATATTTGCTTCAGCCCTTTAGGCTATACGCTAGTGCATATCCGGAAGCCCCAGCTTCCCGCCCTGAGAAGATCAAACGATCTGACCGCTCCAATCACCTTTGGGGCACCACGCAGCCAGTACCCCTATAAAAGGCCCTCAGCCTAGCACTCGTCCTTCTTTCTCTCAGGCCTTTCGAGAAGTAAACTACGATCAAAAAGATGAAATCAAGACACTCACCGCGCCTGAAGACTCCGCCACCCTCCGGTGTCAGGCGGCGTGTGTGTGACTCCTGCCCGGTGACGCTTAGCCTGGATGACCAGCACGAGTCCTGCTTCTTTTGCCTGTGCTGGCGCCATGGCTATGAGGAGGCGAGTTCCTGTGCTGCCTGCCTCGCACTCCCCAAGGAGGAGTCCGAGCGCCGCCGCAGCTTCCTGGGTCCCGTGTCTGCTGACCAGGGTTCGGCACCAGCCCAAGACCCACCGTTAGCGGCTCCCGCGGCTACTTCCATTGTCCCCCAAGATATTTGGGATCCATGGTTATTGTTATATTGAAGATGAAGTATAAATCTTTAACCACACCAGACCAGTAATTAAGAATTTTTGAACATGACCAAACACAATGAAAATAGTCACCAACTTCAGCCTTGCATTTCCAGCAGAGTGGGGAAAGAGTTGAATCCATTTTATTTTTGAGAACAGGCGTGATATGTATCCAATGTAAAATCCTAAATTGAATTGATTTGGTTCTATTGCAAATGGAAATTCTAGCAGCCGCGTCCCATACTTCACACCAGACATCAGGCTCTATACAGATGCCCAGATCACTTTCCCAGGCCAATTTTACAGACAGAGAAGCAGGGGAGATTATACAAAATATAGCTTTGTAGTATACAGAAATAGATTTCTTACCAGTGTGTGAGCAGAATGTATTTTCAACAGTATTTGTGAGTGTTGTGTCTGCAGAGATAAAATGTCTTGCAAATATCTGAAAAAATCTGTTGCAACCCAAATTTTTGCAGAGCCTGAGTAAAGCCCTGGATTTCAAACAAATCCTCTTCAATTTGCAATGCCTTTCTCTATCCAACTTTTAAAACCCTGGTCCCTGCAGCCAGGCAAAAAATCTGGATTATTCAAAATTGGAGTGAGAGGAGAGGTACAATTATTGCTACCCTCGACTTTACGAACCATTTTCCAAGCCTTAACAGAATTTAGGGAGATGGGATTAGCACACATATCTTTGACTGAGTTGTTCACAAAAAGAAGGTTCCAAAGAGGGCAAGTACACTGAGAGGATTCAATATCTAACCATACTGAGGTGGGATTATTCTTAAACCAATGCGTGATCGCACGCAAGTGCACTGCTAATATCTGAAATTAGGGATATCAAGACCCCCCATCAGAACATGGTCTTTGTAATAAAAGCACTCAGCCACCCTTCAAGGAGCTTATAATGACCTTATTTGTTAATAATAGCGGTATCATCTGCATAGGGTAAGATAATCTTGGTAAGATACTGTACACATTTTAACAAGGGCAACTCTGCCAAGCCAGGACAAGGGCAAAGGGGCCCACCGATCTAAATCTGCTTTTATGGCATCCAGAAGGGACGGGTAGTTAGCTTTATACAGCAAGTCAAATGAGGGCGTTATGGATATACCCAAATATATAAATCCAGAAGGGGACCAGCGAAATGGAAACGGTACAGAAAGTGGCATTGCTTCGGATTTGGGAAAATGTATTCTATATCCAGAAAACTCACTAAACAGAGCAATGGTATGGATCAGAGACAAGATGGATGACTGAGGATTGGACATGAAAATCAGCACGTCATCCGCATAGAGTGAAATTTTGTTCTCGTTTATCAAGATGCCGGATATTAGCTTGTTTTGTCTAATGGCTCAATGGCGAGATTAAAGAGCAAAGGACTTAATGGGTGGCCCTGCCTGTTTCCACGAAGAAGAGGGAAGTTAACAGATATAAAGCCATTAGTAATGACTGATGCAGTAGGGGAATTATAGACAATCCGAATCCAGTGAAGAAAGGTGTCTTCAAACCCAAATCTATCCAGTGCATAAAATAAATATGGCCACTCTACACGATCGAACGCTTTTTCAGCGTCAAGAGAAACGACAATGGCTGGGTCTTTAGAGCCGTGAAGTAACTGAATAATATTAAGTAGTCTTCTCATATTATCACAGGAGTGGTGACCCTTGATAAATCCAGTCTGATAATTACAAATAATTTTAATTTTTAAATTTAATTTTAGAGAGAAATTTCAGATCAGAGTTAAGTAATGCAATAGGTCTGTAGGAGGTACATTTTTCTGGGTCTTTTTCCTTCCTAATAATAAGATAAATATTTGCTTCTCTTAAAGAAGGAGGGAGGGCACCTGAAGTGAATGAATGATCTAACATGGCTAACAGGGGGTCAATAATAGTGTCAGCAAATACCTTGTAAAAATTCATATCCATATCCATCAGGCCCTGGGGCCTTCCCTGATGGCATAGAAAGCTGAAAGAGCCTCCTCTCTAGTAATTGGTGCATTAAGGCTCAGTTTTTGAGCTTCAATAATCTGTGGAAGTGTAAGATCTAAAAAAAAAAAAAAAAGAATCCATGAGATCTGTGGCATTGTACGAGTTTGAATAGAAAGTTGTGAATTCAGCATTAATAGATTTTTTATCTAGATATCTAGAGCCATCTGAACCTATGACGGAAACTATAGTCTGTGCAGCTGACCTCTAATATAAAGATTTGCACGGCATTTACCAGGTTTATCCCCAGATTCATAAAGTTTTTGTTTAGCAAATTTCAGAGAGTACTCAGCTTTTTGAATTAACAGCGTATTCAAAGCGGATTTAGATGTTAGCTGATATTTCTTTAAATAAATCAGGATGAGGAGAGGATATCTGCTTCCTTTGCAACTCTGCCAGAGCACATTGAAGATGCAAAATATGTTCTGTTCTTTGACGTTTTCTGGATGCCATATAAGAGATAATCAAGCCCCGGCAGTAGGCCTTACAGGTCTCCCAAAGCATTGAGGGGTTTTCAACAGAACCAGAATTGACGGCAAAAAACATCTTCAATTCATAAGTCAAATATGAAATAAAACAATCATCTTTAAGGAGAAAACAGGGTAATCTCCAAAATTTAAGATAAGGGATTATATTATTAAAATTGTAAGTCATATATACAAGAGCATGGTCAGAAAGTAAAATGTTGCCAATAGAGCATGATATAACTCCAAACATATTAATAGAAGGAGCAAAAAAGTTATCAAGTCTAGAGTAGCTTTTATGGGGGGAAGAGAAGAACGTGAACTCCAAGTCTATAGGATGTTAAACATCTCCATACATCAGAGTAACCCATATCTTGACATAAAGAGAAAAGTGTCTTGGATTGCTTGGACATAGACAAGCTTGGTACTGGGAGTCTATCAATGGTGGGGTCGAGAGTACAATTAAAATCACCAGCGACTATTAAATGGTCAGAGGTCAAGTTAACAAATTCTGAGAAAACTTTTGACAGAAAGTCAGGGGAGTACCCCGGGGGACAGTATAAGTTTAAAAGTGAAATATTTTGTCCGAAAAGTGTCCCTGAGACCGTGACAAAACGTCCCAAAGGATCTTTAACACAGACCGTAACGGTGAAAGGTAATTTTTTATTAACTAAAATGGCCACACCTCTGGCATAAGACGAAGACGAAGAAGTAGCAAGCATCTGCCCAACCCAGCCCTTACACAGCTTAGCGGAGTCCTGATTTTCAAAATGGGTTTCCTGAAGGAATGCAATAGAAATCTCCTCTATCTTTAGTAAAGAATAAGCTCTCTTTGCTGCCTTTTGTAGACCTCTCACATTCCATGAACAGAATTTAGCCCTCATCATAACAAAAAAATCTAATAGAAATGTAAATTATGCTGACAATATGAAAAGGGTAATATTGAGGAAATGAAAAATATATCTGCAAATTAATGCACAAAAAGAAAATTATTCCAACTCTGAGCAACAACCAAAAAGAAAGAACAAACACAATAACCATTAAACAAAAATAAAATAAAATAATGGGGTCTTTCCCTAAAATAAAATGGACAACACTGTCATAGTCCACTATTCTCGAACAGAGCATAGCTGTACAACAAATAACCTAGCAGCTACACACTTGGCTACTATTGAAAAATAAATAAATGAAAAAGACAATTCAAAATTTAGCACCATAAACAGAGGCACAGAAACTAGGGCAATCATTCCCGCAATCATCAATACTTTTATCAGTCATTAAGCGAGTTTAGAAATGCGTGGACTTCCTCCGGAGAGGTGCACCTCTTCTTGATATCTTTATAAGACACTTGTAGAATGGCCGGAAAGAACATGCCATAGGCTATTCTTCGTTCCTGCAGCTTGCGTTTGACTGCATCAAATGTTTTGCGCTTCTTCACAACGGCCGTGGAGAAGTCGTTGTAGAAAAAGACTCGGGACCTATTGAAAATAAGAGCTCCATCTTGGCTGGCTCGGCGCGCTGCCTCCATCACTCGCGGTTTGTCTTGAAAAGCGTGAAAGCGTAGCAGAACCGGACGGGGTCTATTGCCATCCGGTGGCTTTGGCCCCAGTGCCCGATGTGCTCTCTCCAGCTGTATGCGCCCGGTATCTGTGGTTATGTTGAGAAATTGAGGTAGCCAGGACTCCATAAACTGAACCGGTCGAGTCGTCTCCAGACCCTCAGCCAGGCCCACAAGTCGGATGTTAAGACGTCTACTATAGTTTTCGGCCATGTCCGCTTTTTCAGATAATAAACTGACCTGCTTCTCAAGCTCCCCAATCCTAGCTTCATGTCACATAGCAGATTCTTCGGAGGCTAATATCCTAGCCTCCGCCTCATCAAGCCGTGTGTTTACAGCAATAATCTCTTCAGCATGCTGTCGGACGGCTTCAGACGGCTGAGCTTATCATCAATAACTTGAGATATGTTAGCAGTCATGACTTCAAATGCTTTGGCCATGGCAGGGTCGAGTTCAGCGGCAGCTTCATTAGCGTTCGCCATCTTGGTGCGCATCGTTCTCATCGGTGCATCGTTTTTATCTTTTACCCTCCTGGGTTTGCCCATGTTATCGAACGATTGCGGCCAAAAGATTTCCAGGGACAAGCCACACCTTTATGCTCTAGATCCAACAACAGAGAACTCCTGCACGAGTGAGAACTACACAAGCTCTGAACTTTCTGGAAGTGTTGAAATATCGTAAACGGGTAAAGTCATGTTTATTACAGGAATCGTTTTTTACAATAATAGGTTCCATCTCTTATTTTGAAATGTCCAGAGGTTTGGGGTGTTATTGTGTGTTAGGGGCGTTCTCGTGTATGAGCTGGAACGCCTCTTTTTGGCTGCAGCTGTATGATATTGTTTGATTGATTTTTTTCAGGGGAAATATTGTTATACTATATTATACCTTTAAGATAAGATCAGATACAAGATCAAGATACATGGAAGTGCAAATAGTCAGGAAATGTTCCATCAAAGAAGTCTCTTCTCTCTGGGAGATAATCTGACTCTTTTTAGCAAGATCACGGCTTTCTGTTGGGCAGAAGAGATTGGCCCAACTTTCCTTGAAACAAAATAATGTTCATCCTCCAGACCTTTGAAAGCCTTTAGTTGTTCATGAGGGAAGGCTCCTTTGCTATAAATATGAATAAATGTATCCAGCAGATTTGTGGCTGAGACAGGAGAGTCGGACCAAAGGTTTTCCTCATCCCAGATCTCATATGGGGTTTGAATAACCTCCATTTTATAGCCAATACAGATTTTTAGCTTCTGTCTAAACCTCCTCCTCTTCCGACATTAAAGTGCTTATATATTGGGGATTTTGTAATACTTCTGTGAATTCATGACAATGCAGCTCCCTGACACCAGCAGCTCCCCCTAGTGGCTGGTTTTCAAATAGTTGTATTGTAAAATCCCTGTTAGCCTTAATATCACTGAACATTACTTCTAATTTAAATTTACAAGCTAAATCCCATACTTCGTATTCATAAGTATAGGCCTGTAACAGACAATACAATACAATAGGGCTTATAATAATAGAAAGATTACAATAATACAATAAGAAAGTAGTTATAATCCTTTATTCAACTAATGGGACAAAAAAAATGAAAAAGGATGTAAAAAGGCACAATAGATACATATTTATTGACAATGAGCTAAAGCAGAAGATCACAGTTGAAATATCGAGGATGATGTTTTATGATCCAAAGGTTTGATCAATAACGTGCTGCCAAAACAAAAGACCTGGTTATTTGGCAACCGCTTTTGGACGGAGCATTTGACCTTCTGTGAATGAGTGTTAGAGAAATAAAGGAGGCTCGGTCCAACAGATGTCGGCCTCAAAAGCCAAAATATCACATGTTATTCAAGTTTTACGCAATGGACGATTAAAGAGAGACACAGCGGCAAAACTCAACAGTTTACATTGTTTTTGTCCAGTTTGCTCTCAACACATTAACTTTCACCTGGAAACAAATACATTATCTCAGCTCCTACAAACTTTACACTCTTGGATTTATGTAGAAGGTTTGTTGAGAGGGATGATTTATTGAGTTGTGAACCCAAAAACACCAGGGACTATCCATTAGGTAGATAGTCCAAGGTTTTTTTGGGTCATGATCAAAAACATAGGCTATTTTGTCTATTTTTATGCATAAAATGCCTACCATTTATACACAG
>OMNZ01095825.1:0-10517 GCA_900303255.1 Lesueurigobius sanzi
TTGAGAATATTAGTCGGGTTTAGAGCAGTTTTGACTAGATTAGGCACATTTACTACTGTCATCTAGATTATTTGGTTTATTTCATGACAATTTTGACTGATTCTAAGGTAATCTCACTTGAATTAGAGACATAAAACTGCCAAAAGACCAATTTTCTTACCCCATTGGTAAATTAATTTAAATAAAAAAGGAAATAAGTAGAAATCTATTGAAGCAAGTCAAAACAAGTGGTTAGAATTAGGTCAAATGAGCCACTAAAACAGCTCAAATTTAGATAAATAAGATGAATTTGGGTCATTTAAACTTCTAGATATTTACTTTTTTGTGTAGATGACCAATAATTTAGTCTAGGTATCGAAAAAGGTATCGTTCAGGTATCGGTATCGTAAACCAAGTATCGTTAAAGTACTAGTATCGAAAAAAACATGAAAGGTACCTAGCCCTACTCATGGGAAGATGTTGCATTGTCGTTTACTTGAAGAGGGTTATGGTTACAGGACTGATATGGTCATAGAGGGATGCACTGCAAAGGCTTTGTCGGCTATATGGATAGTAAACAGAACATAGTGGTCAGACTGGTGGTCATTGGTGGGTTGCTAACTTGTGCTGTATGCATTGTTGAGTTGTTAGCATAAAATAAAGATCCAGTTTTAATCATTTTAGCAAAGAATGAGCTAGGACGAGAGAGAGAGAGAGAGACAGAGAGACAGAGAGAGAGAGAGAGAAAAGTAAAACTTCTAATTTAGATCCCTTGTCTGTGTAATGTAGATCTTCACATAGACTTGTATCTGTATGATTATGTACAATTGCAGGAATACTCCCAGTTGGTCAGACAATGGATTATATAAAGCAGTGTTTCCCAAGTGTGCTGTGAGATTAGCCAATTCCACCTGAATTCCTGCAAGAATATTTAACTAAACAGGCCCAAGGTCAAGACTTGATTGCACTAAGATTGGACTAAGATTTCTGAATGGTGTTCATCTCATCTTCTAGTTACTTTACTGTTACTTGCTACATCAGACAAATAGGTCAGCGATGTGTTATCCATTTACCTTAACATGTTTGTACGTGATAGAATGAATAACACATTGCTTACCTATTTGTGTGATAGAAGAAACTTAAACAGTAACGGAGCAGTTGCCATTGAACGTGAGGGTGGCCAGTTCAAACTTAGGCTCGGCTGTGTATCATTGCGTATTATTGGGATATAGGGCCAATGCATAAGCTAAAACTAGAAACATCCATTCTTTAAATTGTACCCACAATGTGCTGTCTTATGTGTTTTTTTCTTCAACTTTCCATCTAATGAATTCAGTAAATTTGTTCAGATAGAATACCCGTATAGCTCAGTGCTTTAGGGCGTATGCAATAAACCCCCTTAACATTAAAAGGCAACTCATTCATGGTAAATATAATTTTAACCTCATTACCAATTAAATTTAGCTTGTGTGAGAAATGTTGCTTTGCTGTGAGTTGTAAATACTGTGAACACCCTTTAGTGTCCCTAAAACGCATTGGTTACCCAGCACATAAACCCGGCGTCATCATACATCACTGTCATCCTAATCAAATAGCAGACTACTCTCCAGTCTCCAGAGAGCACACAGACGTCTAGTCAGCAGCAGAGATCAGCTTTGAACACGCCATGGCGTTTGGACATCACACAACACACATGCAGCAGCACAGTATACATCGGCCTGTGTAGTAAAATAGCCTTTTCTGTGTTTACACGGCAAACAGTTGGGATTCATACTGGATTATTATAGATTGAACTACAGTACCAGGCACGTGGGTTACCGGTTTTCTTCTGTTCCTCATTTGCACAGCCACAGAATTTGATACATGATGTGTCCACTTGAACCAACAGTAATGGCATTAGTAAATAATAAGGAAGTCCATTTTTGAAATAATGATTTTTCAGTTTTGTGTTTTATCGCCTTTGTGTCATAGGGTCACCACCACTGCAAATCAGTTTAAGCTTGATGCTAATGCAGTCTGCTCAAGAGATGTTTTTCCAATACAGTAATACAGTTTTTATTGATAGATGCTAAGAGACACTTATTTTATTTGATCAGTATTAGCTTTTTAAATGTAGTTTATTATCCTATTCCTATTATTACTACTGTTTGCAAACCTTTTTCTTCTTGATGGCACATTTCCTGACTTTTTGCACCCCCCCTTGCGTGAGCCTGTCCAAAGAGCTGTTGTACAGTCAATTTCTCCATTGTGAGATCAATGAAGAACTATCTTAACCTATCAGTGCTGTTTCAGACGTCGCTTTACAGCTATTTTAGACAGGTTTTAACATACCGTAAACTGTCAAAACCCTTTAATGTTTTATGCATTTTCTCTGTAGCCCTCAAACTGTAATTTTATTCTCTGCCCTTCTCTGCCCTGCTTTTTGTTAGTCTTTTACACCCTCCCTTTGTCCACTCCACTGTTACACACTTTCCCATCTAAAACTGATAAGACCGAGGAGGGGAACAGCGGTGCGTCTATAAAGGCACCACTTCCAGTGGTAAATGGGAAGTGGCAGAGTCGCGGCTAGCTAAAGGCTAGCTGGAGATTGACCGCTGATGGACTGCTGCAGGCAATTTCTCTTGCACTGTACGGACTTTTGTGCTTATGAATTGCGCCCTGGCAGAGGTGAGGTGGCAAGGACAATAGGCAACACAGAGAGATGGCGTGGGCACAATCAGACAGTGGCAGAAGAAGAGAAGGGTGATAGTAAATGGATGGAAGGAGGTGAATACAGCAGCGTTACCCCTCCCCCCTTTGGTTTACACACTCAGTGGTGCCTCGATTTCAAATGAGCATAGTGATTCCAAGATGTAGGACTAGCAATTGAACAAAAATAGAGATGGTAAGATATAATGTTTCTGTAGATCAGTTCAATTGTCAAGTTTAAGCTAAATCTAGGGCACTACCAGTGGGATTGCTTATTTGCTGATCCAGCTCTGTGATGCTTGCATGTATATCAGGTAATTAATATCCCTGTAGTGCAATGTTGCAGAATCGAGGTTTTTTTCTTCCTGATTGAAATTAATATATTCCATATTTTTCAACATTAATTAGCCTTGGTGCATTGTGAACCTTGGAAATGGACAAGTGTAGATTTGTTAGATGTCGTTAGATATTGTAATTGTAGTTCATTACGCTAACTGAAAAGAGTTCAAAGGCATGATGATGACTGAGGCTAAACGAATATGTGATATCCACTGACTATAACGTATAAGGCAGGTATTTTAAATAAAAGAAAATACCAAATAGTTCAAAATACTACGATTACAAAATAATTTAGATGAGTTCAATGTTTTATGGTCAGTAAAGGCTTTTAAACTCTTAATCAGGAGCACATTTTGGAAATTTACTTCCAGAGCCCAGCAGTTGGCAGCGTTGTTGAGCTCCATTCCCAGGGGAGGGGCCCCCACTAAGTCTGTAATGATATACACTACCAGTCAAAAGTTCTTTGGACACACTTTGTGTATTGATTTTTCTTTATTTTCCGATACTATTATGACAGTGGCGCAAGTAGTAGAGCGGGTCGTCTTGTAATCGGAGGGTTAGTGGTTCGATCCCCGCAGGTGTACACTATCGTTGTGTCCTTGGGCAAGACACTTCCACCTTGCCTCCAGTGTCTGCGTACATTGGTGTATGAATGAGAGTGTGAATGGGTGAGTGGTCTCTTGATGTAAAGCGCTTTGAGTGCCTAAATCAATCAGTCAATCAATCAATCAATTTATTTTTGTAACGCCCAATATCATAACAGAAGTCATCTCAAAGGTCGGTATGGACAAAAACAAATCAATATCAGACATCAAGAATGATCAAAAATAAGTCACACACGAATGAAATGTCTCAACCAGATGTAATGTCCCGTGAATAAGTAAATCACTTAGAGTAACAAGCTTAGAGTATCCCCCATCCTTAGACCTTCCTCTACGGCGAGGAAAAACCCCAAAAAACCAAAAACCACATGGTAAAAAAATTGAGGAAACCTCGGAGAAAACCAATTTAAAGGAAGGATCCATTTCTAAAGCAGGTAGAAAAGCGCTATATACAGTAAATGTGACCATTTTTTATGTGACCATTTACATTGTACATTCTCATTGATGGTATTAAACTTTGAATGAAGGTGAAGCGACTTTTTTTTATTTTAGACTTATTTATTTTAGCAGAGTCTAGCAAATAGCCTTTGCTCTGATTACTGGTTTGCACACTCTTCACAAGGTAGTCACCTGAAATGGTTTTCAACAGTCCTGTGAAGTGAAGACACCACAAGTGCCAATAATTCCATATGTGGTCATTCATAGTTTAATATACCTTCAGCGAGAATCTACAACGTAAATAGCCTTGAAGAAAAATCAATACATGAAAAAATGTGTCCAAACGTTTGACTGATAGTGTATGCATCACCTAAAAAAAATTAAATAAAGTATAATATGAGCCCACAGAATTGTACTAAAGGGGCCATAATCTAAGCTATGCCTCTAAATATCCTCTTTGCCCTTTTAAACCAAACTCTCTCTCTCTATACGAGCCCTTCTTTACTGCCGGCTTTGTCCCCATTTGAACCTAAAGGACAGTTATCATGCTCTCAGCGATGCTACAGATTGACGTCAAGTGTAATGTTGGAATGAGTTACAAAGAAGGCTGTAAAACCGATCTATATAGCGCACATAAAAGCGCTTATAAGCACCCCCTCGGATTCATGATGGGCCTCTCCTTCACTCTGAGGACTTCTATTGTCACATCTCGTCACACACATGAGGTTACAGAGATGAGTGTAGATCTCTCTGTAAGCCTGTGCTGGGTTGCCTTCTGCGTGTTTCTCAGGTTCATTGTCCTTATTTGCCCATAAGACGTGCTATAATATACTGTATGTCCAGTAGGGAAAGTAATTCAAAAGGTCAAGTCATTAACATTACTACCATGGGGTGCAAATCAGCAGTGGTTAGCCCTCCAATCTATGACTAAAATCTCCAGATGTTTTTTTCTTTACTAAAAAGACTAAATCAAAACAAAAGAAAGGACAACAAATATCTATGTGAACTTCAGTGACACAGTATGAAAGGCAAAAACACCTCATATCATTAAATTTACTGCTAAAGGAACAGGTCTGCCTTCTGTCCATGTGGGAGAAGCTCCACGAAGCAAAAACTAAACAGAATTGTCTGACTAAAACAAATTAACACCGTAATTGCTTTATTTATAGCTGTGAAAGTGTTTTTTTTAAATGTTGTCTGTCTGAATTTCCAAACAGGAAATCTTATGACAACCGTCTTCCTCTTTCCCGTTAATCACTGCAAATGCCCTTCTTGATGCAACCGTCTGTCTGGGATTGGCCCATCGTGTGTGCTGACTTGTCACCCGTTCTTTCTCATAACATGATATAACACTTACTTGCATGCTAGCAGCTAAACGGAAGAAAACACCCCCTTCCAAAAAAAAATACGATCTCCGAAATAGAGTTTTTGGTGACTGTGTGCCCTCTGGTTGCAGGCGCTGACCCACATTAATGAGTAACTGTGACAACCCCTGACCCCTGTTCGACCCAGAATCTATTGAGAGAGAGCTGGTGCTTGGAGCTGTGTAGTTGCGCCTGAAAAGGGTGCACGTCCTTGATACAGGCCACGCTCCATCACTGCAGTGTGTATCACATCATGGAGGGCAGCCTTACACTATTTCCCAATGGGAGACGGTCGGCACAGCACCAAGCGCAAATACAGGAAATTGGTTGCAATATAAGCCGGGTTTCAGCTGACAGGATGCATACACTGGTCTGGGATGTTTCATTGTCTTTCGTATGACTACATCTTATTTGGTTGCTTGGTTTGCTGGTTACAGCATTTGTTAAATACTTTCAGATTCGCTTTCTGACTTGCCTCAAGCATGATCTTGTCTTCGGCCTAAATTTGCCACTGTTGTTGCACTGTTGCATATTCAAGCTACAGACACTGTATAATGTCTGTATGTGCCGTCTGTATTGGCACATCATGGAACTATTGTTGCCCTTTATTACATCCATTGGTTGCATGTATACCCTTGTGCTGCAAGATTAATTGCTTGAGATTTGTGATTTCACAAAGTCCAAAAAATACATCTTGTTAGAAGCTAATTTCCTGCTCGACTGTAACAGAATGATACTTTTTATATAAACACTAATAGCAAGTAAGTACTTTTTTCATCAGTAGGTGGCAGTAGTGTGGCCCACCTCCAGACCATCCCTGATGATGCTTTCAAAGGTAATGGTAAACTATCTTATGTGTAAGATAATGTTCTTATCCCATTAAGAACTACATTTATAGTGCAGAAGCCTATATCCCACAAACCCTAAATGCCACATAAGCCTCACGATATGTTTTAGCAGCTGTTCGAGGAGCAAAAATGACCTGAGTTCACTGTAGATATGGAACTATTAAACAATTGGATAACATTTTCATGAGGATTTCAACTGAATTGGTGTCAGATGATTTTACAGTTCAAAGTTGTAAACTTCTTTCATAAAGCTAAGTCCTGGCTGTGTTACTTCTGCGTTGCTTCAAAAATGTGCATTATTTTGTGAGACGTGTTTGTGTCTGTGCTGGGGGGGCAGGTGAGGGGTGTGCTGGGGTTTACTGTGAGGCGGGAAGGTGTGACCTCTGCTACACAAAGTAGTAGCACACAGTTCTGAAGGTGGTGCATCTAGTGATGCAAAGTGGGACTGCAAAAGAGATGGGCCGGGACATATTTTTGCTTATTGAGACTTGAAGTAGTTAGACCATAGTGTCTTCTATTTTGTATTATGACCCAGTATAAAATATGAAGTGCAGCGCAGACATACTTAAGGTAACATGACTGAATGGATAATTCACCTTGTCACTGATTACACTTTAAATGAGGCTCTGCCCCACTTTCCCTCCTCTCATGGCTCTTCCATTGGGTTAAATTAGCTTGACTGTCTCAAGCTAATTTATGGGGAATATTGATCATGAGAAAGGGCAAGAGGGCAACCATTGGGACTGTTCATTGACATCAGTGGATACCATTGATCTCACTGACAGACAGCGCCCTGTGATATTATAGAAATGAACATTTGAGCTAATTTGGTTAAGAACCGAAATTCATCCCTGTCCCTTAACTGTCTCAATGGGTTAGCAAGGCCATTTTTACTTAGGAAAGGGGTTTTCTCACAGAAAGACTCAATAACATGGAGCTTGGGGTTTGATGTCCGACAGTCTGGACAGAACATGTGCAATTTTCTCAAGATCACAAGTTAAATGGTTCCAATTAGCTATGCACGATATTATTGTAATATATTACTGCTTGTCAAAACAAGACTGAACCAAGACAGAGCTAAAATTCAACTAAATTAGGAACATTTTATTTAGACTATACAGTAAGTTCCATGCATTTTTTTCTTTTAATCTGAGTTGTTGATCTCAGTCAGATGAAAGACTTTAGTGATTTATTGTGGCTTCTTGCAGTACAAAAATTCTTGGAGCTTCATTTGAGCTTAATTTCAATCTCAGGTCTTAATGCTTCTGGACATGTTCACTGGATCTGAATCTTGATTTTAAAACTTAAATTCCAAATCTGGTTGAAATTACACTTCCAGATCCAAAGTGTGTCCGACTCCTACAAACCCACTAGGAAAAAATACCTTCAGACTGACAAACCAGCGTGTAATAAAATTTGCATGATGGCCAATTCATACACAATGTTTTCATTTGTACACTTTCAAACTGTATGCCAATAAAACACACTTTTTGATCAATGACGGGCCATTAACATCGATTGTGGTTTGTATGGAGGGCATCTGTCAAAGGTTAATGTGCACTGACTGAGCACTCATGTACAGTTTGTCCTTGAGGTAAATGTACTAAAAGCTGGAAAAAATTGGTGATAATCTCTGACATTGGCTGGGGTCACATTGTGGTAGACTGATGGTGTTGAGGAAATATAGTGGTCATGTTTTTGACTTTTCTTTGGTTACAGTATATGATTTGGTTATATAATAAGCCAAATAGGGTAATAGATATGCAGATGGTAACACATCACACTAGGGGCCTTGCGAGGAGGAAGTATGTTATGAAATCATAAAATTTCTTTTTAGACGTTTTCTGGCAACCCATAAGCATATTTAGCTCACATGAATAAAGTCAAGTCAAAATTGGGTCCTCATGAATGTGTTGAAACAGCAGATTGTCCACTAGAAGTGAAAAACCAGCCATTAGCATTAAGGTTAGCGTTCTCTATGTAGCCTACAGAGCTGGGCCTTTGCACCACTTTGTTCCTCTCCACGTTCAGTTCAGTTCAGTTGACTTCATTGATACTCATGAGTAGATTTGATTTGCAACTAGATGCTTTATTAGTTAGACATCTACAATTTGGAATTTGATGAAGTATTTGAGGCATAGAACAGGCTAGCTCTTCACTCCTCACTGTAGCTTCTAACGCGACCGTTTGTGGGCCTTCCCAAAGATACCGTCTGTGGTAGAGTTGCCAGGTCTCAGTGTCCAAAACCGCCCCAAAAGTATCAGGAAGAACGTACACAGCCACGTTCTCCCTCTGTCACTGAAAAGGCAGGTCTAAAAATCCAAAAATTAGCCTATTTTACATAGAGAAAACAGCAAACAGCTTTTTTTCACCGGTGGAAAGACTTGAAAAGCTGTCCAATTCTGCGGTTTAACCATGGATCTGGCAACCCTTGTCTATGGAGCTCCTCTTCCCATTCAAAAATAAATGAACTCATCAAAACAACAACAACAAAATAGCCTAATAATAATATTTTCGGATTTAAAAGATCGATAGCAGCTAATCAGCTATGGTATGTGGTAACTCATGGACATAAAACACACAATTTTGAACTGAAAATGTATCCAAAACTTTGTAAACCAAAAGGTTATCAAAGCATTTAGCTGTAATTTCAATATCAGTGCTTTGGTCAGAAGTTAGTTAGCGCATGTAGCAGATTAGCCTCTGTTTTTAAACTCTTAATATTTTCATGCAATGGGATTTTTACTTCTGGTACCGGGAGAAGCCCAGATTAGCAGGCTTGGATCTACAGGAGCAGAAGGGTGCATTGCAAACTCCTTTCAAAATGTTTGCCCCCTCGGGTTTTAGTTGCATCACGATGTATTTGAATGACGCGGATCTCTATTTGGACGTCTTGAAAACGCTGCTGCTGCCCTCAGTCATTTCCCCGTGGACCCGGTGCTGCGGAATAGGAACGTTCAGCTCCGCGTCTATGGTGTCGTAGCGTGGCCCGGGCTCACCTCTGCAGCGCACTTTGCCCGTGTGTGTGTTTAATGGGATCATCTCTGCTCCGGGGGGTAAATCCCAAACGCCTGACCCCGAGATTATAAACCGAGAGATTACAAGGTTGAAAGGGATCACATGTCAAATCCCAAATTATTTCAGAGCCGGCTTCTGTAGTACTCCGCAGATGAGAGGGGGGAACAGGCACAAGGCTCTGGCGGTTTCTCGGGGAGTTTTTTGTTCGACAGATGAAAAGAGGATTCAGATTTTGATGTTCTTTTACAAAGGACAGAGAGGTGGAGGGAGTTACTGATTCACCTTTGTGCTTGTGACTTTCTCAAATCCTAATGTGTGTTCAAAAGAAATTAAGTGAAACTGTTAAGAAGGGCAAATTCAAAGATTGCCTTGTATCAGAAGCTACAATATTTTACTGAGCCCCTTTAAAAAGTGATGTTCATCTGTTTTAATTCCGTTGACTAAAAGATTCAGACTAAAATTGGACTAACGTTCAATTAAAAGTTGTTAATACAAATAAAACTGTGGCTAAAACATGTGAACTTCAGTGACACTGTTTGAAAGAGCCTCATATCATTTAAATTCACTGCCAAATGAACAGGTCTGTGCTTTTTTCGTGTGGGAGAAGCTCCATGAAGCAGAGAGTATGATTAAATGTTTGAGAAGGGGAGACTGGGGATGATTGTAACACTATTTGCTTGAGGGCTGTGACTCACTGATCGTTTGAGCTACGACTCTCAAACTTTGACTCAAAATGCCTACATTTGTTGGCTACAGATGGCAGCTCATAAGATTCCTATAATTGCAACACAAACACCATGAGAAGGCGTCAAACAGCATGGTGGCCGAGTGGATAGCGCTCATGCCTCACAGCAAGAAGGTTTGCATGTTTCTCCCTGTGTCTGGATAGATTAGAATAGAACAAATTTTATTGTCTACCATGCGCAATGACAGCAGAAATTTGTCTTTGGCTTCCTCATTTACATCCTCAGTACGGCCACACAAAGTCCATTAAATGGGATGGGTTTCCTTCGGGTGCTCTGGCTTCCCCCATCAACCCAAAACATACACATTAGCTTAAAATCCTCCAGCCAGGTGATTCTGACCATGAGCCTGGCTCCACATCTGGAGGTGGGTCCCCGGGCGCTGCACTGCGGTCGCCCACTGCTCCTGACGGATTTCCCCAACGGCATCGAAGGATGGGTCAAATGTCCCTACGGGGACAATAAAGTTCACCTTAACCTTAACTCTAGACCTCTTTT
>OMNZ01095835.1:0-11686 GCA_900303255.1 Lesueurigobius sanzi
GACGTGGAACGTCACCTTTTTAAAAATGTGTATGTGTAAAATATGTAGCAACACTGTCTCTTCTCTCTTTCTCTCTCTCCCTCCTCTCTCTCCTTCTTCTCTCCCTCTTTTCTTCCTCTCTCCCTCCCTCCCTCTGTTTCTTCTTTCTCTCTCTCTTTCTCTCTCCTTCCTCTCCCTCCCTCTATGTCGCTCTCCTTTCTCTCTCTCACTCTCTCTCCTTCCTCTCTCTCTCCTTCCTCTCTCTCTCTCTCTTTCTCTCTCTCTCCCTCCCTCTCTGTTTCTTCTTTCTCTCTCTCTCTCTCCTTCCTCTCTCTCTCACTCTTCTTTTTTCCTCTCATTCCTCCCTCTCTCCTTCCTCACTCCCTCCCTCTGTTTCTTCTTTCTCTCTCCTTCCTCCCTCCCTCCCTCTGTGTCTCTCTTCTTTCTCTCTCTCTCCCTCCCTCTGTTTCTTCTTTCTCTCTCTCACTCTTCTTTCTCTCTCTCTCTCTCTCCCTCTCCTTCCTCTCTCCCTCTCTGTATTCCTTTGGTATTTGAAAAGTAACTGTATTCGAAATACCCTCAAATGAGAGAGTATTTGTACCTGAATACAGTTACTCAAAATGAGTATTCTGAATACGTATTTTAAATACATGCATTTAGTTACTCCCCAACACTGTGAGGGCTGTATGGAAAGCTGACCTTCTCTGTATCAACACACAGAGGTGTATATTATCTGGGCTGTTGACGCAGGTACACACAGTATTCACATGTCCGTAATGTTGTTGGAAACTAGTGATGCGTCCGGACCGATGCATGAGAATGGTACAGGCTTAAATTCTTTGATCTCGCAGACTTAGAGATTTGGCCTCTCCTGTAGCCGCAGTAGCGCACAGTAGCCTCACACGTCACTCCATAAAAGTCCTTGTACAGATCACACGGCTCCCGCTGATGTGGATCTGGTTATTGGAAGGGCAGTCGGAGGAGCTCTCTACCCCACTCCGGGCCTCCTTCGCCGGGGCCGCTATCGTCCCACATCACCCCCTGCGCCTCTTGATGTGGTTCTGTGGACATGACTGGACCCGAGTGATCAGATGCACTGGGAGGACATCTGAAAGCCATTTAGCCACAATTAAAGAGAGGGAGAGAGAGAAGCCGGAGACCAAACGGGGGCCAAATCCAGATGTGTCTAGATACTCCACCGCACAATCGCTTACAGACAGCGAGCACTTCAGAAGGGTTTTTACTCAACACCTAAAAAACAAGGCAGTAAAACGTTTACAGTGGGGTTATTAGTCTCACGAGGAAATAAATGGACTTTGTTGTGGAGTTTGTTAAGACGCTCTGTACGTTGAAGAGTTTATTTGGGTGGAAAAAATCAAGTTCAGTGGAGAAATGTTTGTAAGCCACACTGTCTTCCTATAAATTTCATGCTGCGTTGCAATGAAATGCAGTATATTTTACCCAAAAAGGGGTTATTTGTGGAGCGAGAAGAAAGGTATTCCAGCTTCTGAAAAGGTAAATATAGCCATGCAGCTCCACTCATACATTTCTTTATCGCTGGCAATGCAAAACTAATTTGTAAAGTTAAAAAACAACACGGCTTTGCATGAGAAGGAGAGGAATGAAGCTGTCTAAGTCACATGGAGTGAGTTTACATGTGGTAGAGTTTCCCGTTTTTTATAGGGAAGGTTTAATATTCCGGTTATGGCAGTTTGGTGTCTATCTATACGTCACTGAGAAATCGGGAAACATACAGTATAACCCTGTCAGTTATTAGCATTATTAGCCAAACAACTAAACTGACCCCGAGTGTGCGCATCTTCAAGGCATCAATCCCTTCGTCTGTGTCTGTGGATAACGGCCCAGGACTTCATCCATAAGTTTGAACAAAGTAAGTTTGGATGGACTCACTTACTATATTCATCTTCTTTTTCGCCGAGTTTTCCACCTGGAGCGTGAATCCCTTCAACAGTGCGACTGTGAGTGTAGGAAAACCAGCAGCGACAGTTTGACATAAATCAGCATCATGACGCTTCTTTCCATCTAAAATGTTGACTACTTTTAGTTTTCTTTAGGGTCAATATAATACAATACTCTACTCCAGACATAGGACTCATCGCGGCGCCGCCACAGGGCTCAGCCATATTTGTTTACGATGAACAGCGTATACATGCCGCTATCTCCCAGTTACTGTTGGGAAATGCCAGGTTTCTCATACCCGGGAAACTGCTATTTCCGTGTTATTATAATCTGGAAACTGTGTTTACATGATCAGAATATTAAAGAATATTAAAAGAATATTCAAACTTCCCTATAAAAAACGGAAAACTCTAGTGCATGTAAACACACTCATGGAAATGTCCCTGTACTTTTCACATTTAACAAAATAAATGAGACAATCAACACCCCATCCCTTAAAGGGGCATCGTGACACTTTTAATGCGAAAAAAAAAGAACAACTTTATATTAGCGTGTATTGGACCTGGCTATACAGGTGGCTCCAGGATACATTTTCCAGGGTTTCTGGTAGGGCTGTGCTCAATATATCGTATCGGCAATATATTGTATCGTGCACTTGACAATATGCCTATTGAGGCACATGTATCGTGATCCGCAAATTATAAAAGAAAATGAATTAATTCTGATTGTTTTACTCCATGGTTAATTCATAGCACATCACAACACGCTCACAACATACTTCAGTTTCCTTGGAATATGTATTGTATCGTGGACCCTGTATCGGGATACGTACAGTATTGTATCGTGAAGTTGTTGGCAATACCCAGCCAGTTTCTGGAAGGTTTTCACTGTGTTGTCACGGAGGTAGCTCCATCAGCATGGTGCCTTTATTTTCCTTCACAGCGGCCTGCATGACGCTCTAGGATCCATTTTATTTAGGGTTTTCTGAACCATCAACCAATCAATCAAGACAATAAATGCTTTTCATACAAGAATGTAACACAAAGTGCATTTTTAGGCAAATCAAAACCCATATACACAAAGACACGCACCCAACCCTTCAGAGTTGTTGTTTTTTGTGTGCATATAAAGTTCCACAATGCACCTTTAAGTGCAATATGAGTCCATACAACTTTATTACTTTCCACCACTGCCTTTCACTTTTTCATTTTTGAACTGGCCATCTCCTTTAAAACACCCGGAGGCTTGATTCAACATCAAAAGCAATCAATATCCCAAAGCATAGTCAAATTTCCCTTTTCCGGTAATACTGAACACGTTGAACATCTCATTCATGGCGAACGGTCATGAAACACGCAGCAAACCAGAACACATCCCGAAGGCAATTACAATCTCCATATGCAATCCGACCTCCTGTTCTCACCGTGTGCTCGTGCTAACTCACTCCTCTCTGCCGTACAGTGTGGTTCAGATGACTGGTCACCACGAGCACGCCTCCCTGTCCTTGGCCTGTGCTGCACTGCCCAGAGACAGGGCTTTGCTGTGGTAAAAGTGGTCGACCATTTTGCAAACATCCTCCGAAAGAGCGAGAGAGAGAGAGAAAAAAGAAGAGTGGAGTTTCTGTCCGCGATTTGCAGCTTCCCATGACTCTCAGGGGTAGAGTCTGACCTATAGTGAACTTAAATGTGACATCTTTGTATGCGCTCATGTTATAGTTTTCTACATCAGTCGGCGCAGGTGCCAATACAACTCTATGGATGCAGTTTTTCAAAGACATTTCCACAAATGTTGTACTTGATCAGTATTTGATTGTGACTCTATTCACAAACCTGCCATCTTATTCTTATGTTGGTGTTTTGTCTATCTCCTCCCAGGGCGTTTGTCTGAATGAGCTCAAATTTGGTGAAAATGAGCTAGAGAAGTGTGTAATCAAAAGTTATCCAAATTATCTTTGTGCCTCAAAGTGCTCATGGTTTTCCAAAAGAACCTACCCACTATCCTCAATCCATCTTCCTCAGCTTATCCCATCACACCAGTCCCTTATGGCTCCTCCTGCAGGTGGTGGATCTACGGGAGGACGACCCGACGATGCTGCTTCACCTCTGGGTGACGTAACTGCCCTTGATGGTCTCTCATCAGGGGGCGTACCTATGTTCCCCGGTACCTGTGTTCCCTGGTACCAATGGCACCTGCAGATGCCAGAGGTACAGTACCTATGTTCCCCGACACTCTAATCCTAACCCTGTACCTAACCCTAACCTTAACGCCTAGGAAAAAACTGCTATGATACTCTGAGCTTAGCGTCTGGGGAACATAGGTACCTTTGGCATCTAGAGGTGCCATTGTTCCCTGATACCCCCGGGGAACATAGGTACCAGGGAACATAAGGCATCATTTCAGGTAAAAAATTATTTGTATTTTTGATTATTATGTTCAAAGAAAAGCTATGTTTAAAAAGAATAACTGTATAGAGTGAGAACATGACAGTATTTAGCGTCTTTTAACTGATAAATTGATAACTGAGTTTTCGTCATTCACTTTCTAACTAATCATCAAAACCATCGAAGTAGGGGGTACTTGGAGTATAAAAATGAAAGGCCCAAGGGGTACGCAAGACAATAAAGGTTGGGAACCACTGACCTGTGGTATGGTATGCTTTTATTTGTACAAGGTCAGTGCACAACAACACATTGACCAAGACAAAGTCAGGAAAGATGCTCGGCGCCAGGTTATAGCACAAAATGCTCATTTCCACCTGTAGTCCCTGGGTAGGTTGATGTTTAGAACCTAGGACCTGTTTGTCATGGGAGAGCCTACCAAGGGCACAAAAGCCCCAGACAACAGAGCTCCTAGATTCATTTGGGTGCTCAAACCCCTCCACCACGATAAGGTGGCGAGGACGGGTAGCATCATAAACAAAATCCAATGCAATGGCTTTCTTTAATCTATTCTCACATTTTGTTGTTATTTTAAGATTACTATTTGAGCCACTGTGACAACGGAATTTCCCTTGTGGATCAATAAAGTCTGTCTAAGTATACAATACTGCGTTCCAAAACTAAGGGTGTATTCAGACCAGGAAATTAAAACCGTACCTTTGATCAAATTGGTTGCCAGACAGTTTGACTTCAGGTTTCTTAAAAAATCAATATAAAACAGAGCTTTTTCAACCTCTTTGAGTGTCACTTTAAATCAACAGGTTCCAAAGATTTGGCTCCCATTAAAGAGCCATAAATCCCATCACTAACAGCTGCTGCAACATTAAACAAGAAAACAAAGATGGATTTTGTTTCCACTTGGTTTCGATCTGCTGGCTTTGATTAGTGCATTTGGCTGTAGCAGAGTACACAGAGATAAGGAGATGGACATCATTTTGCGTGAGAGTGAAAAGTAAAAGAAAACTCAGGCCCAAATGATTCAAAACAAGCACAGAGTGTCCAGTAGAGAGAGGTATACTTTCTTTGGCCTCTGAAAACATGGACACTGTCGGAGAAACTGGGCCTGGCTGTCACCTTTGACCTTCTGTAACTTGGCAACAGCCTCCTATCAGCTCCTATCCACTCGCACACAGACGAGAGGGGAGCTGACAGCCATGACATCACAAAATGGACTACAGGGAGATAAAATAATCCAAACCACTGGAGTAAAGCGAGAGCCTCGATATGTTATGTATGTAAGATGTTATATTGCATTAAAGCCATAGAGGAAAATCTGTCCATTTGACTGTGTCTGTTAGGAGCAGTGTAAAACCCAGGGGAGGGGCCTTGTTCGGATCTTGAGCTTGGTCTAGGACAGAGGTGGGCAAACTCGGGTCCTGGAGCCAAATGTGGCCCACCTAGCCCGCAAAAGAACATGTACTGGCTTATAAAAAAAACACCAATGTTTTCAATAGTGATGCAGTGATATCAGTCTCAAGTATTGGCTTGATACCATGTGCTTGTACTCGCACTCATGAATGTGGTCTCAATACTACAAAACAATATCACTGGTGGCACGCCAACTATAGAGCACCTTACAGCTGATCAGAGCAGAGAGCAACAAGCTCTGTGGAAATCCAATGAAGTGAACTCCACATCCCATTTGCCGACCCGACCCGACCGAACCCGCACACGTTACAAGTTACTCTTTACACGGTGTAGAAATAGCTCTTTAGTTTACATCTAAGGAGCTGCTGAAACACGTTTGAAATTACGTATGGACTTAACAGGAGGCAACGGGCAGAAACAAGGCTTTACTTTCACCACGTCATGGACAACTTTTTGCCAAGCTAAATGGGAGTTTGGACTAAAGTGGCCCATGCAGGATGCTCTATGTCAAGGGTCTCCAACCTTTTTTTTTTTTTTTTTTACCTTGTGAGCTACTTTAATGTAACAAAAAATAGTAGAGAGCTACCGGCGCTTCATAGAAACATGAGTAACTATTCACCGGAGTTCACCTGCAGCCAAGACAATAATTCGACACAATATATAAAAACAACTGTAGTTTCCGCTCTGTACTTTATTATATTGCCCTAAATGTTTGAAGATTGTGTTCAACATGTTCAGAACAAAAAGAAAATGATTCTAAAATGTGACTTATTACTTGGAGAAATGTAGAAAGTATTTTGCGAGCTACCGTGGCTGGAGATCCCTGCTCTATGTGCAGGACTCAGGAGCAGTTTGGTTTGGTTGGTTGGTTGTTTGGTTTATTTGGTTGGGACAGTAGCTTACCTTACTATGCGTCCAGCTGCTGTTCTCTCTCCCTCTATCTCTCTTCAGGTTAGTTACGTGCTCTCATCCTGTTAGATGTTTGTCTGCTTCATCATTTTCACCATCGTGTAGTGTGTGAGCAGGTTTGGTGCTTGTTGTGCATGCACTTGGCGCATGGTAGCCTCATTAAAACGACAGGCACATGATACTAAAACAGACTAGTAATGCGTTTACCCTATTCAAGATTCAAGATTCAAGATTATTTATTTGTCAAACGGGTCGACTGGAACTGACCCGTAGATTCCGCAGTCTCCTCCCTGAAGGCATCACCCTGAAGAGACTGTGTGATGGGTGCGAAGGGTCCTTGGCGATTTTGATGGCTTTGCGGGTGAGACGGGTGGAGTACATGTCCTTAATAGAGGGGAGAGGGGCTCCACAGACGGGTGGAGTACATGTCCTTAATAGAGGGGAGAGGGGCCCCACAGACAGGTGGAGTACATGTCCTTAATAGAGGGGAGAGGGGCTCCACAGATCTTCTCCGCTGCTCTCACGACGCGCTGGAGGCTCCTTCGACAGGAGGCAGTGCCGGCGCCGTGCCACACAGTGATGGAGCTGGTCAGGATGCTCTCTATTGAACTGGAGATTCAACAAGGCACAGTCTACTGGGTTTATGCATGCATAATGCATATGCATTTTTTGCGCTGAATACAATAATAACACCCAAAGCCACATCTCAAAGCCACTAAACCTGAATCGCAACGGAGGACTCCGGTATAAGTTGAATCCAATCTATGACAACCTACTGAGACAGAAACTGAGAGAGAACTTAGGTAACGAGCCATATTAAGTATAGGCTAAGATGTTTTTCTACTTTTAGCACCAAGAGAGGAGGGAGATCCTTCTGGTTTACTCTTAAGAGACCCACGTCGTTATTAAGCTGATGACGATCTTTGGACTAAAATCTAAACATCCTACACTTCAACTACAGAGTACACATGTATCCTTCTTGAAGCATGATCTTATTAATTTGTATACACTTCTGAGCATGAAATACCAAACAAAATGGCGGGCGGAAGTGGAAAACACGCACCAGCTAATTTCATGGGAACTATAGCGAGTCAGTGTAAATGATCATTTTCCAGAGCTGAAATGACGTCCCAGCACACCACTGTCCATAAATAAAACTGTATTTCAAATGGAAGTGTTTACAGTGTTTTATAATAAAGTAAAAGTAAAATAACCCAAATTGACACATCAATATACAGAAATAACCGTTAGGCAGCTACTTGGAAAGGGGGTGGAGTCCTGCTGGTAGCCGGTACAGCGATGATCCTCTTTTCCCTCAGTCATATGAAACAGATTTACCTTTTCCGTTGGCGAGGACAGTAACGTTGCCTAATTAACTAAAAGCAGAAGGAGATCCTCTCAGGGCACCACTTGCGGTTCACCTGACCGCTCATGGTGAGTGGCAGCCGTGTCAGGAGGAGCGCTCCACAGATGCCGATTCTCAAGTTCATCTTTGGGGCACGTCAAACTAAAGCTTATTACACACGATTTGGGACGTCCTGGAATGTGCAAAGACATGTATCCGAGCCGTCGGAGGCACAGGAACGGCCTGTGCTGCGCTCGCAATGGAGGTTCTTGTCATATGCAAACACACACATAATGGTTCGTGTCAGAATTTAATGAAGGGTGAAATATTAGTTATTCTCTAGTTAGTCCATTGAAAAGTGGATTAAAAGTAATTACTGCTAAGACGTCTTCATTCAGAGCTTATCGCTGGGAGGTGAAGCGGAAATGTCTGGTCTTGCTTTGTAGCAGCCAGTGTTACTTTGGTCAATTGAAATATTTCATCATTTTAGTCAAGAGTAAAATGAACTTAAAAGCAGTTAATATTTATTATCAAGAAATAAAAACTAAACAAAAAGAGACTGAAATATATGAACTTCAGTGGCACAGTTTTAAAGAGCCCTATCATTTAAAGTCACTACCAAAGGATCTGTGTATTGTTCATGTGGGAGAAACTCCATGTTTGAATACAACTATATTATGTAAAGCATCGTAGGCAAAAATTCTTCAGTCTTCATCTGTACACTGTAGTTGAAGTGTAGGACATTTCGAGAAGTCCAAAGATCGTCCTCAGCTTAATAAAGACTTGAACACATTCGTGGGTCTCTTAAGGGTAAACCAGAAGGAGGAGTTAACCTCCAAGTCCCTCCTCTCTTGGTACTAAAGGTTGGACAACATCTTAGCCTATTCATACTTAATATGGCTCGTTGCCTCTCTATTGTCTCACCCTGGGCTAAGTTCTAAGGCTGTTGACACTTCCCTATGGACATCGCCCAGTGGTCCAAGCTCATTAGCATGTAACACAGACTACATTTTACATTTAGTTGACTAAATTCACATAACATTTTCATTGACTAAAACTAGACTGAAATGGAGGAAAATAATTGACTACTTTGAATAATAATAATGATGCAAGTGCTTTTCTGGACACTACACATCTTGAAAGAGCCCAATCAGTAACGCTCGGCTCAACTCAACCATTTGTGCGACACCAAACGTCGAAGAATAACAAACATGGCTACGTCTAAGGACTTACTTTTTTTTTTTCCTTTTTTTTTTTAAGACATACATACATTGTTTTTCAGGGTTCAAAGTTAAATAAATCAGGCTATTCGATATTATGACAAATCCTTCTCATAAACCCTTAGTCCCATACAAATATATGGAATCAGTGCATTACTTAAACACCTTATTGTTAAGATTAGGTAATGTATTTGTTTCCAGGAGAAAGTTTCCATGTATAAAAACTATCCCAAAACATAAAAATGTCCAAAAAAAATACACAAATACTTTTTCCTAAGTGTGTCTCCCTTTAAATCATTATTATGCAGGATTGTGAAGCTCGTCATGAGAGGTTTTAAGGTGGGACTGACTCAGAAACACTTGCGTAAACAACTATTTTGTTTTGCATCTCTGGCTTGTATTTGTAATGTATGAACAATCCAACATGCCCCAATTCTGTAACTCCACCTCGTCTGTTTGAAATATTGCCGCTTGTGAGTGTGGCTTTTGTCCAGACATGTCTTCAGATACGACACCTCCAGCCTGTAGACCTCCCCCTCGTCCTGTAGAGGGCGCACTTCCCTTTCACGTGCCTCCCCGTCTCAGTGGCGGTCCAAGTACTTCATGTCATTACTTGAGTAAAAGTACAGATACTACTGGTCAAATGTTACTCCAATGAAAGTGAAAGTTGACCAGTGAAGAATTTACTTAAGTTTAAGTGCTGAAGTATTTGCTTAATAAAGTATGTATGCAAAGTAAAAAGTACTTTGCATACATACTTACATATACTGCAAAAAGTGATATTTTGAAGTTAAATTTGCTTGAATTCATAATATTTCACCTTATTTTAAGTAATTTTGACTTGCCAAGTAAAGTTATCTGCCAACAGAACAAGTATTTTTCCACTTAATATAAGAAAAAGCATATACTTTGAAGTAAATTTAGATTTATTATGTCATTTTCAGTGCAAGAAGTTGTGTTTTCTTAATTTCAGTGCAAAAAACACTTGTTCCATTGGAAGATAATACACTTGGCAAATTAAAATGACCAAGAATGAGGTCAAATATTATGAATTCAAGCAAATTTAACTTATCAAGAGATCACTTTTTGCAGTGTACATTTCATTTTGAATGATAACTTTGCGGTTTCAAAAAAATATACAATACTTTAAAAGATGTATTTGAGTCTTAACTTGGGCAGATATAAATGACCAAACTTTAAAAAGGTCAATATTGCAATTGTAACTCTATTGCTATAAACAGAAACAAAAATTGGGTTGGATCAAAGCACAGAATCAGAAAAATAAAGCAAAATGAAAGTACAAGAATGCATTAAAATATTGTATATTTCAACTCTAGAGTATGCTTTTTGATTGCATCTTACTTTTAAGTCAATAATACGGCTAAGCTATGTTTAATAAAAGTGCAAATCCATCAGTCTTACTAAATAATTGAATTATCCATCGGCTCATGACACGACCAACTTGTCTGCACTCTGTAAGTAGCGAGTAATGAGAGCTTTAAGAAATGTAGTGGAGTAGAAAGTATTATATCTGTTTGTCAAATGTGGTGGAGTAAAAGTAATAAGCTCTCAACAAAAAGAATATGATGGTTAGTGGTTGTGCGAAGCCATTTATTGCCAAAGAACTGAGTTTACTCTTTTGAAATCATAATGAAACAGAAACTACTCAAATGTCCCTGATCTAACGTTTACATGACCTTCAACAACTGCCAGGGAAACTGTCCGGGAGCAAAGAAAAACTCACTTCAGCTGAAATACAGGACTTGTATGCACAATATGTAAACTTTTGATCAGGGACATTTGGCCAGTTTCTAGTTGAAAAGCGTAAACAAACAGGTTTTTTTTTTTACAGTAAATGGCTTCACACAACCACTAACCATGAGTGAAGTAAAGGATTTCATCTTCTATTTGGACACAACAGTAGCTTCCGAGGTCTGTCGGGGATAGCACAGGCGGTGTGGCCAACTCTTTAAGTTCAGTACTTAAAGCGCATATTATACATTGGAAAAAAAAAATAAAAAAAACTTTACAATTTACCCTTTAGAATAGCTAAAATGCTATGTTTATTTATTCACTTCCTTATTGGCAAAGGGCACAGGAAGTGACATACACAGAGGTAAACAATCCATCTGTGAACGTGTGCCGATGAGAAATGAGTCAGAATTCTGCGGGACTGTCCCTCTATGTGTCACCAACTTAAAAATGTAAATACAAATATAGAGTTACCCTTTCCCTCAAAATGATTTATTAAATTGTCACTTCACTGACGCAGAACTAAGTATATTATCCACCAAACACTGACACAGATACAAAACCTGTCATATGCACTTTAAGTAAATGTATTTTGTTACTGGCCCTCTCTCTCCCTCCCTCCCTCCCTCCCTCTCTCTCCCTCCCTCCCTCTCTCTCTCTCTCTCTCCCTCCCTCCCTCTCCCTCCGTCTCTCTCTCTCCCTCTCCCACAGCTGGCTATAGGACAACACCTGCTCTCCAGATGTCTGCTTCTAAA
>OMNZ01095838.1:0-12377 GCA_900303255.1 Lesueurigobius sanzi
ATTTTATGACCAAATATATGAATAGGATCCAACATTTTCAATTACAAATTTGAATTTTTTGGGCCAAATTGTGCCCTATTTATTATAATGGGATTCCGCCTAGACTATTTTAAATCGAAACCTCAATAACTTTTCAATTATTTATTGTTACAGAGATAAACAGTTGGTATAAAGTCAATAATTATCTGTAGGTACTATTTATGAGGTTTATTTGCTTCATGTAAACAAGCTGCTGACCTGCTGTAATGTGTGTTTTTTTTTAGGCGGAATTCATATTTTCTGTCTTTCAACCTCAGTTACTCAGGCCCACTATGATTTTCTTGAAAATGTTCACATCTACAGTCTCCCCATAGACATTCATATCATTTGAGAGCAATATGAACATTTTAGACATTTTACAAGCTGTTAAAAGCCTTGTTAAAATAGTATATGTATACACAGCAGGGCTTAAGAGGTTAATTCCCCCACCCAACCTGAACAAAATTCCTGATTTGAGTAACTCGTTTTAAGAATTCAGTGTGTTCGGGGGGGGCTGGTGGTCTCGGGGCCCTAAGCAGCTGCATAGTCTGCTTATTAACTTTTTTATGGGTAGCTAGCCTGCCTATACACTATACTACTATACCGTAGTTCCATTTAAATGTCTTTTACCTGTTTATTTCCAAGTACTGCAATGGAAATTACTTTTGTGTATTGTAAACTTAGACATTTGTGGAAATAATACCGTGGAATATAAAATAAAAAGCTTTTTTTTTTTTTTAATCAATCATGTGTTTGTGGACTACTTTTATTCCATTTCTTGACAGTGACCCTAAAAAGTGACTCCGCAAGTTGTGAAATGTATACTAGTTGTACAACTTATACAAGTTGTATACTGCCTTTAAGGTTACATGAACGTACATTCAACACTCACTGTTTTGCCGCCAGTGTGATTAAATGGTAAATGGTGCATTTCCACCTTTAATGGGCTCTCAAAGTGCCTTTCCATCAAGTGGCTATATTTACCAAGGACTTTTCACTGGTAAAGCACAAGAACAACAGTGCTGGAGGGAACTGAGATGGCACTGCTCACCTTTAGATTTGTGCTTGACTGATGTACTGTATGTGTGAAATATTGTGGAAGTCCTATGTGTTCCTCAACGACGCTAACGTCCGAGGCTCGTGTTTTGTATTTCAATATCAAGACAATAATCAATGTGTTGCATGCTGTCTTTGAGCTCTATCCAGTTTTCATTAGCATCCTATTTTGACACCTTCCCCTCTTTCTGGGGTTTTGACAAAAAAAAAAGAGACAAACAATTCCCGGCTTCTACTGTCTTAATTATATGCATGAGTTCATGGCCGGGGGCGATGTTGGATGGGGAAGAGAAAGAATTAGTGAGGGAAATGGGTGAGGGGACAGAGACAGAGGGAGTTTCTATCAGCATTATAAAAAGGTGCTATAACCGGGTGATGAATAGCTCTTGCCTGTTAGCCCAAAGCCGGGGCATCAGCGTGACTGCAGCCATCCTGATCTATTCACCTCCCAATCTCACTCTCCTCACAGTTTTAATAAGGTCATCAACTTGCCGGAAAGATGCATCCGCGGATAATCTCATGCATTGTCTGCCGCAGAGGGTTTCAGAGTGACATCTCCTTTTTCGGCAGCTCGATGTTAGTCAGAGTTTCTCAATTTTTTTCATCTAAATGATTCACCTCTTATTAAAATTCAGACTGATCCAGTGCTGTGCTGAGATTTCTGACATCTAAATGTTATTGTATTGTTTTGGCAAATGAAATATGATCCTCCATCCTATAAAGTCAACAAATAAAATCAAGTCATAGATACCAATCCTACTGAATCATTTCTAACTGTGCAACGTCATATCAAAGCAATGGGGAGCTCCGGAATAGTTGGGTATTAAAAAGTGTTCTCGTAAAATATGGATATTCAAGTTTCGGAGAGATACATCCATCCAACTTTTGAGTCTCTGAGTGATTCCTGTGAGCTGGCCTTTTCTTAGCCTGCCCTAGATCTTATCACAATACACTAGGCTAATTTTGCATTCAGGAAGACGCACAGCCTGAGAGATAGCTCTCTTGAACTAATTGAAATGCGCTGTGTGCTGTCTTGTCAGTTGTAAAATTGTGAGAAACCAAGACAAAAGCATAGAGGAAATGCTGCCTCATAAATCACTGCGCTGCATTCCCTTTGACACATCCCTAACTCTACATCCTTCTATTAACACCAGGCTTTGCCAAATATCAGACACTCAGCTACTGTGCCATGGCGGAGAACTGTTCAAACAAATGAGGATTGAGCCCGCTCGCTAGTGCTTAGCAATAGTGCAGCCAGAATGTTGACGTGGACCTTCCAGAAATAGTTATGCTTGGTGCATACGGTGTTATCGTTATCCACACGCCAATGTCCCTCGAATCATTTATATGCAAACTCGATGCTTGTGCGCATGTATTTCCTCACCAGAAGGATTACAAAATAAGGTCTGAGAGGGCATGGCTGCAATGTGCGCTGTTTTAAGTACTTCTGTCAATCAAATCATGACAACCATTCCCCTGCAATCACTCTGTCACAGTAATGCAACATGCCGGAGTGTGCTTGTGCTGTCATAAGGGGAGCTGAAGTGTACATATGAAAGTCCTCTGTCTGTTTGGAAAAAATATTCTGTACTTGAACAAGGGGAATTTTGTATCTTAATCTCTTTTGATAACTATGCCTAGACAGAATAATCTGCTGTAGCGTTACGTGCAGCATGAAGCTTATCTCCTTAAAGAGGATGCTTTTTCTTGTTTTACCATGAAACTGCTTCTGACTGAAGAAGCTTCAAAGGGCTCCTTTGTTTCATAATGTGCATGCAGCTCATTCATGAGCTGATCTTCTTCTTCTCCCCCATAGCCTCTTTCACTCTCTTTCTGACACTTGCCTCTTCCTTCCTTCCCTTCCTTACTCTATGGGCAACTACTATGTATCATCACTCGTCTCAATATCAGCCTCATCTTTCTGTCATTCATCACTGACACACTATATTTTTTCTCGAGTTGTACACCTGCTTTATATCATAATGTAGCTCTAAAATGTGATTAATGAGTACACTGTAAAGACCAATATGTACAAATGACATGCCCATATAGCATATAACCATGTGTAACCCAGGTGCAGTATTGGTTTGTACATGAACAGACTAAACCATCACTTAACATTAGTATCTTTTTAAGTAACACACTTCATTATGTTAGTTTGAACATGTAGCGCACCAGGCATACAAAATCCAGTCTGAAACCAGCTTGAATTCAGCTGCAGGATAGCTTCACTTGCTATGCGTAATATCCTATCTTATTACCACCCTAATGGAAAAGCAGAGCGAACTATGTTGCTGTCAAAAACTGTTTAATTTGAAGTTGATATTCATCACTGCCTGAAAACCACAAGCTTATGAAAGTTACAAATGATCCTGAGGAAATTCCTCAAAAGCCTGTTTGAATTTCACAGATAACTTTAAATGTCATCTGAATCTCATTTTTAGGATTTCAGCCGCACAAGGAACAGACATGCTATGTTTATGATCCAATTATGATGTGTTACCCTTTATGAGTTATTAATCGCTTTCTCACAGTCTCCCAGAGTGGAAATATGAGCAACTTTTCCCTAATGATGCAATCTGTCTTTTTTTTTTTTTTTACTAAGAAGTGATAATGAGGAAATGTACTTAGTTCACTGTGATAGATGTTTACTGTTGCTCTGATGTTTGCATTTTTTATGTATTTAAATACGTTTAAAACAAAAGTACTTTAATATCTAATGTGGCGCAATGGCTCTGAAGGTGCTCTTCCTTTTAGCAGGAAGGTCCCGGGGTCAATTCCTGAGCTGCGTGGATCCTGTTTGTCTGTGTGTAGTTTGCATGTTCTACCCCCCGTGTCCGTGAAGGGTTCCTCTATAGATGCTCAGTTTTACCACTAAAAACATGTACAATAGGCCAGGATGAATGAAAGTATGTCGAGTGGGGGGCAACGGATGCAAATTAGACTAAAATCCAGTGAGATGTATTTTTGACAGGCACCATAATCAAATAAACAAATATAAGTACATGTATGGCAATATTTCATTGTACTGTACTATAAATTGAAGAGTTCATTTGCAAAAACAGATAACAGTCCGTTTTGAATTTGTAGCTAAATAATTTCAGATTTGTATCACTGTCTTCTAAAAAGGACACCAGGAAAAAAAGTAAAGTTGAATTAATTTCATCAATAACAAGTGACTTCATATTTCCGATTCACTAAAATTCATGTGAAATCACTGAAAACCAGAGAGAAAAGTACAAGCTTAAGTGTATTTTTGTCAATGGCACTTATCTGTTTTTGCAAATGAACCCTTCAATTGTATTTCACTTCAAAACTATTATTTCCTAAAACTGATTTGAATGGTTGAACATTTTAAAACATTACGCTAACATAGATTTTTTTTTTTAATTTGCTGTTGCAGGCTGTCAGCGAGTTTGGTCTGGACATCATTGAAACACCCGAAGGTGACAAGTGGCCACAGCTGATTGTGCAGCAGAACTTGGACCGTGAGCTGAAGGATACTTTTGTCATGAAAATAAAGGTTGAGGATGGAGGCAGCCCCCCCAAGTCCAGCACAGCCATCCTCCAGGTCACCATTTCCGACGTCAACGACAACCGGCCCATCTTCAAGGACAGCGACCTGGAGGTCCTGGTCCCCGAGAACGCCCCGATGGGAACGTCTGTGGTGCAGGTCCACGCCACAGACGCCGACGTGGGGCCCAACGCACAGATCCACTTCGCCTTCAGCAACCAGATATCTGCGTCCACCCGCCGCCACTTCGCCGTCGACAGCACCACGGGGCTCATCACTGTGAAGCAGCCGCTGGACAGGGAGGTCACCCCAGTTCACAAACTCATCGTCCTGGCTAGTGACGGCAGCTCCACCCCCTCCCGCGCCACTGTCATCGTTAACATCACCGACGTAAATGACAACGTGCCGTCTATAGACACTCGCTACATCATCAACCTTGTTAACGGGACTGTCCTGCTGTCTGAGAACGCTCCACTGAACACCAAAATAGCTCTAATTACTGTTACAGACAAAGACGCTGATCTTTACGGGAAAGTGACTTGTTACACTGACCACGATGTTCCCTTTCGGTTGAAGCCTGTCTTCAATGATCAGTTCTTACTAGAAACAGCTGCCCCCCTCGATTATGAGATGACACGAGAATATGCAATTAAGATAGTAGCTTCGGATAGGGGAACGCCCCCCTTGAACACTTCTGCTATGGTATTAATTAAAATCAAGGATGAGAACGACAATGCCCCCATCTTCCCCCAGCCCGAAATCCAACTTTCAATTCCCGAGAACAACGACCCGTCCACACAGTTAATAAAAATCAGTGCTACGGATGCTGACAGTGGACATAATGCTGAGATTATTTACACTCTTGGCCCTGACGCTCCTGATGGCTTTAACATTGACAGACGATCAGGAATCCTCTCGGTTGGCAAGCGACTGGACAGAGAAAAGCAGGAGAGGTACTCATTCACTGTCATAGCCAGAGACAATGGGTCCACGTCCCTGCAGAGCAATGTCACCGTCAGGCTAATTGTCCAAGACCTTAATGACAACAATCCAGCTTTCACTCACCCGGAGTATAACTTCTATGTGCCTGAGAACCTGCCCCTCTATGGAACTGTGGGCTTAATTACAGTGACAGATGCAGACGCTGGGGATAATTCTGTTGTAACGCTGTCCATTTTGAACAGTAAAGATAATTTCATCATCGACCCGCAGACTGGCGTTATCAAACCGAACATTACCTTTGACAGGGAGCAGCAGAGCTCGTACTCTTTTATGGTCAAGGCTGTAGATGGGGGCCAACCTCCCAGCTCCTCTTACGCCAAGGTCACCATTAACGTGGTGGATGTAAATGACAACCGGCCCGTGTTCGTCATCCCGTCCTCCAATTACTCCTACGACCTGGTGCGAACCGCCACCAACCCGGGCGCCGTGGTCACCAGGGTGTTCGCCATTGACAACGACACCGGCATGAACGCGGAGCTGCACTACAGTATCATCAGCAGTATCATCATCACATCCAGGGTCTCACCACGAGGCCTTTTTGCCATCGATAAAACAACGGGTAACATTACACTGCAGGAGAAAATAGTGCCGGCCGATCAGGGACTGCATAGGCTGGTGGTCAAGGTCAAGGATCTGGGCCAGCCAGAGTCGCTACACGCAATTGCACTTGTTCACCTCTTTGTCAATGACACCGTGTCAAATGCCACCTTCATACAAGAACAGCTGAGGAAAAGCATGGAGACACCTTTGGACCGTAACATAGGCGACAACGAAGAAATGCCTCAAGCCAATGGATATGTTATTGTTGTCATAGCCATCATAGCGGGCACCATGACTGTCATCTTAGTGATATTTGTGACCGCTTTAGTGCGCTGCCGGCAAACCCCCAGACACAAGGTGGTGCAGAAGGGCAAGCAGAGCGGGGAGTGGGTGTCGCCCAACCAGGAGAACCGTCAGATCAAAAAGAAAAAGAAGAGGAAGAAGCGCTCCCCGAAAAGCCTCCTCCTGAACTTTGTCACCATCGACGAATCCAAGCCCGATGACCCCACGCACGAGCACGTCAACGGCACGCTGGATCTCCCCGTGGAGCTGGAGGAGCAGACCATGGGGAAGTACAACTGGGCCACCACTCCCACCACCTTTAAACCAGACAGCCCCGACTTAGCCAAGCATTACAAATCGGCGTCCCCTCAGCCGACTTTTCAAATCAAACCCGAGACTCCGGTAGCCCCCAAGAAACACCACGTGATCCAAGAGCTCCCCCTGGACAACACTTTTGTGGTCGGCTGCGACTCGCTCTCCAAGTGCTCGTCGACTAGCTCCGACCCGTACAGTGTGTCGGAGTGCGGCTGTCAGGGGGGATTCAAGACCGTGGGGCAGATCACCACCCGACAGGTAATTCATGAGTTCCTTTCTATAAACCCACCCACACTAGTCCCCACTCACACCTCCTCCCTTTGCTGTCCCATGGCCAATGTGAAGCTCAGAGGTTGGCAGCATGAAGCCGGATACACCCCCACAAACCATGTCTATACAAATGTTATTTGCACCAAAGAATGAGATTTTGAAAACGGGAGAAATTGATTTGAGTTAGAGTTTTTTTTGCTCGTTTTTAAGGAATTTTAAGTGACTATTTGTTGCATTTGTAGTAGAAATATAAAAGAGAATTAGAATGTGAATCAATATAGTCTTTTCTCAAGTAAACAGTACAATTGAGAATATTGTGCTCTTATCTTATCTTTTTATCTTTATACTTATAATAAGAGACAGGAATGAGCAAGATTATTAGCTTAAGAATTCTCTACATTGATTCCTGAGGGGAACAGGCTGAAGAAAATTAAAATGTACTAAAACTGTATAAACACAGAATAAAGATTACAATTTTAATTACTTACAACTTTTCCCGTAATGTGGATTTGCACTGTGCATTACAACTAATTGAATGATAGGTGGGAATGTATTTTGCTAACACACTCGATAACAAGGGCTACTCATGCATATATTTAACCAAAACGTGCCAAGGCGACAGTGCAAAGCGGATAAATCTCCGTGACACGGCTAAAACATCTTTGTAAATAATTCCGCTTTCATCGTGGCTCCCGTTCGTCAAAATATTAAGTGCTTCCTTAACTGTGCCAGTGCGAGGAGCTCATTTGAATGCCAAGGTATAGCAAAGGACTTATGATTGCCTAAGAGATATGTGCCAAATGCGAAGTGCCCCAATAAATAAAAAAGGCTCGCGAAGGGAAATAAATGTAAATCAGAGGTAAGGAGAGGTGGCCTTGCGCACTCCTGACAGGCCGCTGTGAGTGCTGTACGCAAGAGTGAGTAGAGCTGTGGGCGGGGGGGTGGGGGTGGTGGGGGGTGGGGGGGGTCAGCGGGATCAAGGTGATGCGGAGCCTTGAGACCAATATATTTAAACACCCAGGGAGTGTAGGGAGTCCATAAAAAGCCCGCCAGGCCAATTTCGTATTTAGCTCATAAATGCTGTACTTTAATGACCCAAATTATTAGAATAAATGAGGTATGTAAGGGATTTGTCTCCGAGTTTTAATTAAGATGACATAGGTGACTTTGTGTTAGTGGGAAAACAAAAGTTGAAGATGAAAAATAAAGGCTTGACTTCGCAGTCGCGAGTGGGTAATCAGAACAGATCAAGGTGGTTAAAATGAAACTATTTTGTAAAGCCTCTTCAACGGTGTGGCCTGCACTTGACTTGAAAAAATAATAATAATGATAACAAAAACAGATAAGTGCCATTTACAAAAATCAACATTTTCTTGTGATTTTCCCTTTGTGTAGCTTTTTTTTTTTAATGACCAGACCTATATTAGTGGATCAGACATATTAAGTTACTTGTTCTGTACCAAATCGATTCAACTTTAGTTTTACTTGTGTCATCTGTAGAGCAAGGTGATCAAAATCTAGAATAATTTGGCAAAGAATTCAAAACGGAGATATCTGCTTTTGCTAAAATTAACTCTTCAAATATAAAATTCAGCCCCGGTGTTGACGATAATTGGAAATTTCACGACAAAATATGCACCAAGAGATTTTTAGCTCGATACTGATGTTAAAAATGCCACTGGTGTTACACGCTGTCACGCGACGACAAGAACGGGTTGTTTAGTCGTAGCTAGTTCCTCTACATTTCATGCTTCCCCCATGTTTTAAGTTCATCTTTGAGCATATTGTATTCGATGTTCAAGGCTGCGATGAACGTGAATACTTTGATTTGCCTGTCACTCATTCATCTCTGGATCACCTTTGTGAGACGTACACGAGTCATTACTGTGTGGAGCATATCTCCGTTGTGTTTTGCACTTACAGTTTCCATGTCACCTCTTTTCCCCCCCCCGCCATATCTGTGTGAGTTCATAGCGAACGTTCCAAATTCCTTGTGGCATAGTTTTGGTAAATGACTGTTGATCCTGCGTTACATTGTGTGCTGTATAATTGATGAAGACTCCCACGTGGAGCTGATAGGCATTGCCTTCATCCACCTTTTATTCCAAACCTGGTTAGAAGCGATGCTCTGCCACGCTCGATTATACATAAGCCTGCTTTATGCCCTGCTCGCAAAGATTTTATTCATAATGTGTTTGTATGACACAGTGACGACTTGTCAGAATAATTTCCCCCCCCTCTCGCCACAAGTGAAGGAAATATGCAGAAATATTCACTGTGTGCTCCGTAATTCCTAAATTATTACCCATCATGCCGTTTATGCATTATGGCTGCAAATTGATTTTCACTTATGCTGCTGATAAGAGTGGAGCATTTTAGCGGAAATAATTTAAAATCAATGAATATCTGATTAGTAAACATCTCGTCTAATCTTACGCTGAAATTAGCCCTGTGATTATTTTTAGCTATACTCCATGTTAGTTCATGCTAGCGCTATCTGCGCTGTAAACCCCGCACCTCGACACTGATGTTCTGAAGATAGTCGACGTCTTCCTTTCTTCTGAACCCCGGAGCAATTGACAAGCGATGCCTCCCACTTTCGACATGAGATTTCCCACCAGTTTTAAGTGTGCTTATTTAAAGCCTGTGTCATGAAAAAATAGCATGAAGCTTTGCCTGATGAGAATTGGTAGCTGCAAAGGTTAATTAAATGCACCGAAGGGTTAATCATTTGCAATATAGTATGATTAAAATCACTGTAATTAGGTTTGGGGAGAGGTTGATAAGACTGAAATAAAGTGGCAGCCGTCCTTTAAGATGATTATTATAGATGTGCTACCTAAGGCTCAGTTACGCTGAAGGATGCACAGATCCAGCACACGACCCCGATTATTGCAAAATACCAACAACATTATGTAAAAGGACTGAGAGCTTCTTCATGAATGGGACATATAGACGAATTCAGAAGAATTGTTCTCTTTTAACATAAACCAATGAAAAGTACACAACCTTAAGCTTTCAACTAGAGACGCATCGATCCAACTCTTTTGATACCGATACTTGGGGTTTAAGTATCTACCGATATCCGATACCAGCCGATACCGTGAGAATTAAACAAAAAAGTAGGTTTGTAGATGATATATTTGTTGTTTATGTAAATAAACTGTTTTGTAGTGAGTGAATAACTGGTTGGTCTGTGTTATATTAACATAGAGAGCTTCCATCATGAAATAATCTGGTCATTAATGGATTACAAGTATGTTTTACCAGTAATTCTGTGACAGTATTTCTCAAACTAAAATACAAACACAGACCTTCAACATTGGACAATGTTATTTCACGACGTTTGGTGTGAATAAGTCATAGCTTGAGTCACAGCCTTGATTGGTTGAAGCTAGCATTAGCATACTGACGCTAACTGCAGTATTTTGCGCAGCGATCAAAAGTAGAATTGCAAAGTGTAAAACCAGTAAATCCAATAACTGAATTCTACAGGTTAAGGTTTAAATGACATACAGCATGTCTATATTCATTTAGATTAAGTTGGTAAAAATATCGGTTCAGTATTGGATATTTGGAATCGAAACCCGGTATTGTATTTTTTCCGGTATCATCATCCCTCCTTTCAACCATATTGTAACGCTGCTCCCTCATCAGAAACAAACCTGAATCAGTATTTTTGCTTCAGTTTTGAGTAATCCTGTTTACATTTTTCATTTCTTCTTCTACTGTTGAAGAGGCCCATCATCCATCACCAGACCATTCTGTGCTCATAGGGGGTCATTTACCAAGCCTTTGCTCAAGTGCAAAACAAGTAGCACGTGCAAAAGTCATTTGCACACCTTATTCTCACACATCATTCTCTCACGTACAGCACATATCAGATTTTAAATCCGCAATCTCAAATTGTAAATTGGGCGAGAAAAGGTCCACAAATAGCTATATGCTACTCCAGCATGCACTCGATATTTAGCACCCGTCTTGATAAATCACCCCCAAAGTGTTTTCTCCGTGGCACCATCAATTTGCTAGCATGCCATTCGACGAAAGTGAAAGTTTGTTTGCCATTTTGAAATCCTGCCTGAGCTGGCTCTCACTCTTTACTGTCTTGTCTTTACATTATTTACAAATTCAAAATGATCAAGCATCAAAACTGAGGAAACCAGAATAATGTTAGGCCAAAAATATGCAAACTTCACAGAAACCAGATGAATCTATCCATCAGAACAAAGCCTGGATCAAAGAAACAAGTTGAATAGAAAATCACAATCAATCATGTACCTTAAAGTAATTGTGTATCGACGCGGGGAAATCGTATTTTGAAATGAATCCCCTTTCCCATTGTACTCCAGAACGATTTCAGAAAACCGTAACACAGCTTTACTACAAAAACTAAAGTCATTGAGCATGTTTCTGTAAAATCCCAATGAAGAGTGAAGGTCAGCTAAACGTTTCGGGGGCTTTATGGATATAATCAACAATGCTTGTAAAAGACATAATAGAGCGCCGGTTTGTAGCACCATATGGCTTCATTATGCAGTGCAAGTTTCAAAGCTCCCATCTCCGTCTCCCTTTCCAAGTCTAGCATTTTTACATAATCACACACATCTGATCATTCTCTTTTAACTCTAATGTGAAAGGTCAGCGTGCCTCTAGTGATTAGCTCTTTTGTGCACTTTAGTGAGGGCAGTTCAAATGCATACTCCGCTGTGAGAGAGATCTTACATCTCCGCCGCCCAATACAAAGACTGATATGTGCGGGGTCTATTCGTTCAATAGTGAAATTCTGGAAATGCGCTGCAAAAAATAAAATCTTGGCAAGATATAATTTCTTAAATTAAGACAAAAAATACTTGTTTTTGACTCGCAGGTCATTTTTGCTTAACCTCTTATACCCCACAGGACCCAAATTGGACACACAAGGCGCAGTGGGCCCAAAATAGTTGACAAAAGCACCGTCAAAAACCAAAAATTTGATGATTCAATTGTGATTTGAAAACATAAACTAAAAACTGAAGAAACGTAAAGTCAACAATATTGATCATGATTTTTTTTTGTTTTTCATAATTTTTGTCATCTTTTTTTGTCATTTTTCATCATTCTTTTGTATTTTTCGTAATTTTTTGATAATTTTCCTCACTTTTTTTCATGATTTTTCATAATTTTTCTCAATTTTTTTCTCGTCTTTCCTTTGGGTTTCTTTTGCAATTTTTCTCATCATTTTTTTTGCATAATTTTTGTCATCTTTTTTCATTTTTTTTTGATAATTTTCCTCACATTTTTATTGTTTGTTTTTTTTTCGATTTTTCCCACTTTTTGTAAAATTTTTTTCACAATTTTTCATTATTCTTTTGTATCCCAAATTTGGCACGCTGGGGTT
>OMNZ01095847.1:6103-19908 GCA_900303255.1 Lesueurigobius sanzi
ATAATTAGACCTCAATTCAAATGTGCAGATAGACCAATGAATTACAGAGAAATTAGTCATAAACTAGGTCAAAAGAACAGCCTTTTGTGGATTTTTTTTAAGAATGTTGTGATGTCACATGAACAGCCCTAAGCTGCTGTTGCATGAAACAAATTACATCTATTGCATCCACTTTGCACTTGCACTACATAATAGGTCAATATTTAACAAATTTGTAGTCAAGGCTGCTACTAAACGAGATAAAAGACAATACAAATCAAGTAGACCGTTTGTAAGGTGAAATCAGGTCAAATGGTGCCGATTATTATAACTCTGACGTTGACGTTTTGATAAGAACTGAAAACTACTTATAAAAAAAGATATTAATGCGATATGTAAATGTTGATTATGTAAAAAAATATATTAGCTAGCTTTTTATGACAAGGAATGTTAGCAAGAAACCAGTGTTGACAACAATAACGCTGCGAAATATGGACACTATGCGATCGTTATCAGGTTTAAAATAGAAAATAGTATAAATAAAGATGGTCTGGGCTTACCTTGTTCAGCAGCATGGTTTTAAAGCGGACAAACAGCGAAAATGACCCGATGTAAGTGACAAGCGCCACCTTTGTCCCACTTCTGAAGAAGCCTGCTCTCAGCCAATCACAGGCACGTATTCAGTCACGTGGCCAATAAGGAAGTGACGGCCACGCAAAATTATTTACTACAATTATTTACGTCTGTTGTAGAGTGTATATTAATGATTATTAAAATACACTCTTGGTTGTAGTACAATCTCGTATATGAATTATTATTTATCTGTGAAAAAAAAACAAAAAAACATCAACTTGATAAATGAGACATTTGCTGTAAATAAATCTTTTTTTTATATATATATATAAGTGTCAAGAGCATGACACGCTACACGGCTTACTTTCAAGGTTTTTTGTGAAATGTTTCAACTTATATCAATTAACATATTTAGCGTCACAGCCCCGCCCACCAGAATTGTACTGTGTATCTGCTTAATCTGTCTTAGTTTCTTCTTTCCCTTTTTGTTTTATGGCTAATACTAGCTATATGGTCCAGGAAGAATGACGGTAGTGATGCTTCTATGAATGAATTATCTGAATCTGGTTAGCCCTGAATACACAGATAAAAATATGTCAAGTCAATATGTGCCAGTGCCAAGTTAAAATCTCAGGTAGCTATTTTATTTTTAATGGTTTTGCTCATGAGTTTAGATAGAAAAGAGAGTAAATATGACTTTCAAGAAAAACAAGATTTATTATGACGAGCTGGAGTAAGATCGAAACGTCCTACACTTCAACTACAGAGTACAGATGAAGAATTTTTGCCTACGATGGACAACTCCTGTACGACTGAGAACCTACACAAAAAGATTAATTAATCTTTTTAATTAATCTTTAATTTAAAAAAAAACATTTGGGAACCTATTTTTCTATTCTGGTTCATTTGTACCCCAAAATTATTTGGGAGAAATAAATAAAATACATTCACCATACAAATCTATATTGACTTTTATATTCATTTATTTGTTCATTAAATTGACAATACTTGCTAAAGATATATTTTGGCTTAGTGTTAACTTTTCTAATTAAGATGTTTATGAGTAAATTCACCTTATGTGCAGTATCTTGCCTATTTGTTTTGCTACTAATTATACAAGTCTTAATTAGTCTTTAGCTTTCATATTGGAGCTGTATGGCCTAATCTTCTGTTCTTCTGACAGTAAAGAGCATGTACATAAATGTACATAAAGCCAATTTTGAAAACAGAATTCATGGTTGACATTTAATTGTAAAACAAGCCTAAACCTAAATAGTTGCACATAAATCTGAATATGGACACAGTATACAGAGGCAAGGCGAGTTTATTTATAGAGCACAATTCATACACAAGGCAATTAAAAGTGCTTCACAATTACATAAAATTGCAAGAATACAAATAAAATCAATGAAAGATTAATATAATCATTAGTTCATTACATTAAAAGCAAAGAATGACACAGCCTCACCATGTTTAGCCCTGACTCTGGACCCAGCGAGTTCTTAGAGTCCCAGATGGTTCATACGTACGTATCAGAGATGCTTTGGTGCATGAACAGACTTGGACACTAGCGGTAAATTGGTTAATAAGCCAGCAAAACCATTTTGAACAGGTCACATGCTAGAAAAAAACAACAATTTTGATTTTACCCCTGGTTTGTGATTAAGTGGCTTCTGTTTCCAGTAGTGCCACTTCGTCCTCTCTATTTTCAGACCTGTTGGCAATGCGAGTGAAGAAGTGCTGGATTTCTATCCATTTTCTCTCAAGAAATTGCTTTATTTCTTCTGCCGTTGTCAGTTTGAAGATGCGTGAGGTGCAGTGGGCCTCTCCACTTGCATGGACCATGGTATCTATGATCTTAAACAGCTGCTCGATCTGGAGACTGGCTCTGCTTTTGTTGTTGAAGACTGTGTAGCGCTGGTCACACTTTGCCACAAGCTCTTTCATGGTGGAGTTTGCCGTTATCAGGTTGTCAATCTTCTCATCTCCGAGGTCGTCTCCGTGAGTGAAAAGGACCATGGTGAACTTAGATGCTACTTGGTCAAACAGTGTGGGTATGAGCTCCAGGAGTTTGGCCTCTTTCCTCATTCCAACACGACCAACACGCACTACGATTATGAATGCGTGGGGGGGGCCCAGCTCAAGCACAGACTTCATGATACGTTTGAAAAGCTTCTTTGGCTTTACGCCCTCATCAGTGAAGCCTGGAGTGTCCACCACAGAGACCTGCCGGCCCAGAACATCAGCGCTCTTACACTCTGCCTTAGTGCTCACGGCGTTGAATCCACAGCTGCTCTTGAACTGATCTGAGCGCAGAATGGAGTTCCCAGAGGAGCTCTTTCCAGTTCCAGGCAGCCCCAGCAGCACCAGGCGCACCTGCATTAGAGGAGGATGAGGAGGAGGAGGAGGCTCAAGAGCCACCGGCTGGCATGCTGCAGGACACAGGAAAAATTAGTCACACCTTAGAGCACTATTATAGTATAACCGTGGGTGTTTGCGACTACAGAGGAAACATTTAAATACTGTAGCATATTTTTGTATGCATTATAGGTGTTTTAAGTAGAGTCCTGTTTAAGCTTAAAATTAATTGTAATTTTCCATGATCTTGCAACCCACAAAGTTATTTTGCAACTCCCAGGTTTTGAATCTCGGCCTTGCTTGAAGTGAGTATTTTCAGAAAATATGAATCGTGTGTCATCAGTGGCATCAAAGACTTCTTTTGGAAAATAATTTATTGCACAAGGGGTTCCCAAAGTTTTTATGCCGGGACCCCCAAAATGACCATGTGAACAATGTCCCTGTAAAAACAAATGAGTTACATAGATAATATCGAGCAAAAACATTAAAAAAAAGATTCCCTTGTAATGTATGTCATTTAATAAATTCATAAATCTATGCCGTTTTCAATTAATTATATTAAATATACTATCAATATTTTAACTTTTTTAATATCTTGGAATCATCTTGGGATCACTTCAGGATTCACTTTGGGAACCACTGTATTAATTGTGCAAACAAATAGTTTGTAAACCAAAAGCAGTGTTTTTGTGCTTTTGACTGAACTGGACAGCTTCATCCGCCAGGCTGTCAGGAAGCTGAACTCTCCCCTTCCCTCTCTCTGCTAACCCCTATAGTCCTCATATGTGTTACTATTGTCTTTTTACTTATCACTGGTGTGGAAAACAAAATCACACATTCTTTATGTGTAGTAGAATTGGTAATAAAGATAAATGAATTGAAACACAGAGAATGAGATGGTGAAACCTGTCGAGACTTCAGTTTGAAGTTGGTTGATCTTGTGTAGCAGCTGCAGGACCTGCTCCTGTCCCCAGGACACGTTATCAAACACATGGTGTCTCCGCCCAAACATGTTGTAGATGTCAGGTAGTGGACCCTCGTCGTCTTCATAGATGAAGTCCTCCAGAGCCTGTCCCTGATAGAGAACCCCACATCATCAGCACGTTTGGTTTAAAGCCTGGACATCAATCACAGTGGCTTCAATTTTTCAAATATTACTTTTTGCTTTCTGATCTGATCTTGATTATTTGCTTATCATAACATCTGCTGTAGCAGTATGTTATACTGTTAATTAACTTCATATCAGGGACACAGTTGGGTTACTATACCTGGAGCGCAGCTCCGTAGGTGAAGAGCAGCAGACTGCGCCTCATGCCCTCTTCTCCCAGCACCTCCATGGTCTTCTTCAGGGCCTTCTCGTGCTCAGAGCAGACTCTGTCCACCTTCAACACCACCAGGAACACAGTGGGCCCAGAGTTGTGGAGGAGCTGCTCACAGTGCTGTCTGATCATGTCCTGCAGGGCATCAGGTTTAATCAGGATCCCCGGGGTGTCGACCACAGAGAGCTGCCTCCCGTGGACTATCCCGGAGCACTCACAGATTCTAGTGGTCACTGGTTTGAGGGAGGACCTTGAGTCGAAGGCAGATCGTCCCAGGATGGTGTTCCCCGAGGAGCTCTTCCCCACTGCACTGCTCCCCAGGAGAACCACGGACAGGTCGGACATGTTGAAGCTAGAGGCACGGTGGTAGTTAGACAATTTCAGAACACACTCACATTGGCTGCTAAACTGTAATTCACCATTTACCATTTATGCTGTTGTCTCATATTGTGTTAAGTTACTATTTTATTTTTATTAGATTTTTAATTTATTTTCTAGTTTTATGCATGCCTTATAGTTGTAGCCTTTATTTAATTATTACTATTTTATTTTTTTCTCCATAGTTTATTATTCATCTTATTTTATATCTATATTTATGTTTCATGTTGCACGAGTCAAACCAAAGTAAATTCCTAGTCTGTGAAACCTTCATTGACAATGGCAATAAACTCTATTCTGATTCTGATTCCTTCTTCAATGGAATGGATTATGATTTTTGAGATGGTTCCATATGGAAGCCCATTTAGGCCATTAAAAGAAGCCTGACAGAAAATCAAACTCAATTATGACTTTTTGAATTTAAATCCTTTATTGCGCCACAATAATGACATTCTGTCAGGCTTTTTTCATTTTTAGATGGTGGAAAGGGCATAACGTGGTGGTTGTTTGAGCACTTGAAAGAATCTAGGACAGAGGGCCACATATTGAAGTGTATATGGCATGTTAAACTTGCAGAAAAAGTGATGTTTCTGCCATGTGTCCCAATTCAACAAAGTTGTGGGCCACCAAAAATTGGTCTGAGGGCCACACTTTGGGTGCCCCTGATGTAGAAGCTAGATTGGTAGGGTCTCCCATGGCCAGGTCCAAGATGTCCTGTCAGACAAAGAGTGGTCAGAAGATGGAGACGGCCGGGATTCCATAAAGAACACAGCCCCGTCCAGACAACAATCTTTGCCAAGATGGAGAACTCCTGGAAAACATGCTTATTGCCATCAAGTCTGAATACACCAAGTGCCTGGACAAGCTCTTCAATTTATATTTTATTACTTAATTTATAGTTTAATCTTGTAAGAAAAAAGAAAAGATCAAATAGCACAACTGATGGCACTCACCAATTTATTGATTCACCAGAGTGACGTTTCGGGCCAGTCGCCCTTCTTCAGACAATAGTTTAATCTTGTGCCATTTCCAACCCACCCTAACCCAAATGCACTAATAGCAAGTACGCAGACAATCTCCAAAGCACAAAGGCCCCACCAGAGAACTGAAAATATTGGGAAGTATGAATTTTCAGATTAAGTATCTTACGAGCTGTTGTAACAAGTAAAAGTAAACGGCTCATCCTTTAGCATTGTTGTGAAATTTTCAGTAGTTTATGAATACTCACTCAGGAACCCTTGCCTCCATTCTGACATTTATGTAAAAGCAAGCTGTTGATCGGTTGACTGTGAATCAGGACTCACCTTGGAATACAGTCAAGTGTTGTTCCTCACTTCAGACCTGCTCCATCTTCAAATTACATTCCTTTTGTCGTTTGTTCTGTTTCTCAGATGTTGCTTTGGAATCAAATTGAGGAAACAGGAACCGAAAGTAATGAATCAAGATTTTGGTGGTGCCCTTAAAGCCACAATGAGAGGATTTGATGCCTTTAGACTGCTTATATTTTTTTATACCATTTTTTTCCAGTTTATTATTTATCATTACAAGTTTGTTTCATGTTGTACGAGTACACCGAAGAAAATTCCTAGTCTGTGAAACCATCATTGACAACGGCAATAAACTCTATTCTGATAACGTGCAACAGGTTCCTGCAATGTGCTCTATGGAAGATTAATTTGACACTGCAGCCATTACCAAACTTTTCATTGGGGTTGATAATGCGTGATAGTAAACTAGATCTGCCATTTACCATTTCAATGAGTGATGAAAACCAATTAGAAGAAAAAAATATTTATCCAATTAAAAACAGCCATCAATATTACGTTAAGACAGACTTAATAAAAAAAGATTTTAAATGTCAACTGACTCTTACTGCTATAGAAAGCCATTTGGAAGCTCTAGCTTTAACTGTACACACTACTTTTGTGTATCATTCACTGTTATAGACCATGTTACCAGCCCTAAACCCATGGACAGCTGGTATTAATGGGCTAGGTCAGGGGTGTCCAAACTTTTTCCACGGAGGGCCACATATTGAAGCCAAAGACCTGGATCAGTCACATTTAGTTCTTGATTAGTCCCGATTTTAGCCTTGGATTTTTTAGTCCTCCTTTTACTCCCATTTTAGCACTGGTTTGGACAAACCTTAATCCAGGATTAGACCTGATTTGGTCCTTGTTTTAACCCTAGTTTAGATGAGCTTTAGGCCTGTTCTGACATGGTTTATACTAGACTGGGTTAGGGTTGGTTTAGTCCTGGAATAAACCTGGATCAGTTCTGGTTTATTCTTAGATTAGTCCTGATTTAGTCCTTGATAAAGCTTTGTCCAGTCCTGGTTTAAGTCTAGTCCTGATTTAGACCTACTTTAATCCAGAATTTGACCTGATCTTGTCCCCCCGCTCCACAATGAGAGAAACAATTTCGAACCACTCACATGGTTTGACAAATAAAAAAATCTGGGCCACCAAAAATTGGTCTGAGGGCTCCATTTGGCCCCCGGGCCGCACTTTGGGCACCGCTGGGGTAGGCGGACTAAACCCTTCATGCGGAAAAAAGTTGTATTTGTACTTTATATAATTATTTTTACATCATAATAGTCCAATGTCATTAATGTGCATCATGTCAATTTTTGCCCCAAAGAACAAAACAGGCTAGTTTTAATAAGCCCCAACACACATAGTACATCATTGGGACCAATTTGAATTAGCCCATAAGTCCGCCCCAGAGCCAATCACAGCACGTCAGGCACACGCAGAGGATTTCCTGGGAGTTCAGTTTACATTTTTTATTGTTGAAACAGGATTTAAAGCTGGTAATGCTGTGACTTTAAAGACGAGGCTTGATCTGGTGAGTTTTTGTTTACTCAGTGGATGTCGATCGTGTTGTGCCGTTTTAAATATGACTTAGGACATAAACTGATTCATTTGTACTTATGGTAAATGTATTTTTTAGGAATATTCTGTTTAAAAACGTGGCGTCACATTGAGGAAACTTTGTGCTATGTGTAGTCAACATCTTGAATCTGATGCTCTGGGAATAAAGACCAAAGTTAGGCATGAAGCCAAATGTTGGTTCTGTGGGTATTTTTTTGCTGATGTGGCCAAATGCTTTTTAGTCTAAGCAGCAGAAAAGGCGCCGTTTAAGCACATTAATTGTAAAAGGAAAATGCCACCGCCTAAACACGTTTACAGAAATATCTGACAGATGACAGCAAGACAGTATTGGGGCGTTTAGATTTTATTAACGTATCAAACTGCTGTACATCTATTTGCCTTTCTTGGCCTTGATCTTCCTCAGGTAGAACTCCAGCTCTTTGCCCTCGAGGACGTAGCCGTCTGCTCTGCCGCACTGGCCTGGTCTGGAGGCAATGCAAGCTGCAAAAGAGGGAAAGAAAGTCAATTTCAACTCTTATACAAATATGTATAACACCCTTCTGCAAGTTAAAGAATCTAGAATAAAACTTAGAGATTCTATATAAGGGAACTTTTAATATACACCATATTGACAAAATGCATTCGGTTGTGAACACTAAATGCATAAAAAAATGCCTATATTTTGACAGTTAAATATTAATGATTGAGCCAGGTTCAAATTTTTTGGCGCAATTTCCTTGACATTTAAAGATTTGCTTAAAGTAAAAGACTAGAAAGTTTGGTGGAGGCCTTTGCGACCGAGGTAGAAAAGGCGATTGCATTGTAAGAAAAAGCACCATCTTTTTACACTTGTCAATTCTTTTGGGTTTTCTTAACCGTAAACAAGTAGAATCAAAGTTGATGCAAAAGTCAAACTTTAATATCAGATATTTAGCATTTAGATTGGTCTTTCTCAGAGTCGTAGATATCACCACTTTCATTCAGTAGCAGAACTGGACAAGTTATCTTCATTGAAAGACCGTATTTATTTTGAAGACTAACACTAATATACTACAATCCATCATTTCCCCCCAATTTAACCCTGAGCACTGGTCCCACGTTCCCAAATAAACTCTTAAGAGGTAACTTGTATCTCAAGGTTTTGAAACAGCCTTTTATTGGCAGAACACAGGGGAAAGTAGAAATTAGTTTGGTAGGTCTCAACACGGTGCGTCAGATTCTAAATCACTGAAGAAAATGCATCAAAAATGTAATCAAATACAAGGCCATGTGCATTTTCTTTATTGGTACCTGGAGGTAAATGCAAAACATTCACCATTACTATACAGAGGCAGGTACAATTTTTGGCTTCATTTCACTGACTGTTAAGATTTGCTTAAGTAGAACACTGAAAAGTTTACTTGTCTTTAGTGTTAAAGCGGAAATTTGGTTCCAAAATTGAGAGAAATGCATTTTAAGACAGAGCACCCTCACAAATGTATATGGTTTGTTGGAGAAATGTTTAATAAGCGCGTTTTGCGTGCAGTATTTCCATTTAGAATAAAAGTCTTACCGAGAAGTTTTCCCTGCTGGAACTGCTCCTCCAAGAGTGTGCTGATCTTGGCCATCTTTTTACGCTCGTCATATTTCTTTTGGGTTTTCTTCGACCTTTTCTTGTTCAGAACCTCTTCCTCTTCAGGAGTCTGCCGTAAACAAGTACAAGAGTTAATGACAGATTCAAACTATAAAATCTCAGATATTTAGCATTTTGACTAGTCTTTCTCAGAGTCGTAGATATCACCACTTTCATTCAGTAGCAGAACTGGACAAGTTATCCTCATTGAAAGACTGATTATAGCGACACTACATACTGTACATGAGCTGAATCCCACCCCATGAACATTGATTACTTTCTCAGGTCAGAAGCAGTCACATTTTCTCCAGTTTAACCCTGAACACTGTACGGTCGATTGCTCCCAAATAAACCCAAATTGACTTGTGTGTGGTACAGCCACAGGCAAACGTGCATCGTTACATTTTAAAATTGAAATTAACAGATCAGCCTTTTACTGGTAGAATAAGGTAGAAATTTGTAATAACTGTCAGAAAGACTCAAATACTAAAATTCTTGATGGCAGTTTAAGTTTGTAAAAGTTCTCAAATATCCCATCCAGTGACCATTCACTCACTGTTGGCCCTGGATCAGATTTATGACAAGGAGCCAACCAAGAAGGACAGAAAGCCGAAATAAACCAATATAAAATTGTAATTAAACATTGAAACATGTATAATTTCAATCAATGGATTTGATATAATAAAGTTGCCTGGATACCAGCTAGAGGAGCACAAAATTCAATTGTACCAGTCTTTTCTATGGTCTACAGCTGTGCTCACAAGTTTACATACCCTGGCAGAATTGTTGGCTCAGTTTCAGAGGATACGAATAAAGATCTTTATAATCTTTACAATTACAAAAACAAATTATCCAAATTCCCCAGATTAAAGGTTGTCAAATTCTGCTTGTAAACTTATGAGCACAACTGTACGCATGTTTGCACATGTCTAGTGTATGTTGTGCATCGTATTTAGTTGTGTACTACTGACAAAATAATCTTTTTAAATAGTTGTCCCAAACCTGGTGGATTGAACAGACTAAACACTGGACGTACCAGCTTGGCTCCCTTCTTGCGTCCCAGAGGAGAGGCGTAGTGGGCCTCGTACCACTGTCTGTACGGCAGAGAGTCCACCAGGACGATGCAGTTCTTCACCAGAGTCTTGGTTCGGACCAGCTCGTTATTGGAGGCGTTGTAGACCACATCGATGATCCTGGTCTTGCGTGTGCAGCCTGAGAGTAAATCAAAGACTTCAGAAAGGTGTTCTTTGAACTACAGGAAAGTATACCAAGTCTTCAGGGTGATAACAGGGCTGGGACAAATAATGTATATTTTATAAGATTAAACCATCACTTTGTCAAACGCATCCATCAGCAAGACAGAAATAAACCAAATTCCTCTTTAGCTGAAGAACAAAGCAAATTTAACAGCTTCAAGCACCAGCTTCCAAATTTGTCCTTTCAACATATGAAGTTGCACAGCCCAGCCCTTTGCCAATACGATATTTCTCAGAGTCTTAACCATCATCACTTGCACTCAGTAGCAGAACTGACATAGTTATCGTCATTGAAATGTTCCCACGATGATACAGGTGAATATAATAAATACTTACACTCAGAGCCCCATGAGAAGTTTCCAACATCCAGCCTCAGAGCTCTGTACTTCTTGTTGCCGCCGCGAACCCTCACTGTGTGGATACGACGGGGTCCAATCTGAAATAACAACTCGTTATGAATCCGTCCAGTTTTAAAGATATAAACTCAAACTGCATGAGTGCGTGTCAGAGTAACTATGACAGTCCTAACATCGGACAAGTCCCGAGCTTTGAACCAAAACGGATCAAAAAGACAAGCCTAAGGCAAAGGTTTCATCACTCACGCAACAAGAAAGGAGAGACACAGCAGGTTAAGACTGAAAACTACAAACTTAATTACTGACATTAATGCAAGGTTTACAAAGTTTCATATGGAACTTGGGTATGTTGAGCCATGAATAGCCAGAATTGCCAAATAGCCAGTTCGTTTTTTTTATGCAAGATGAAAAGACTCAGGACGAAATTGTTTTATCTTTTTAGTCTATAACCAGTGTTTCCCACAGATTTGAAAGAGATTATGGTGGTATAGGTGATCTTAAAAATCATTGAATTTAATATTCATTTTGAGACTTACATTTGGACAAACTGTATTGATCCACAAGGGAAATTACGGTGTCACTAACTCAAATGGTAATCTAAGAAACAAAACAAAGATTTGGGAATGGAATAATTAGTAGAAAGAAATCATATAGGTATTTTGGAGTACAAATTTAACATTATACTGATATTTTATCTTATCAATCCAATTTTTGGACAGTATACTTAATGTTACGTGTTAATGCTCAGACAAGAAGCACATTAATTGTAGGGATGTTCCGATACTGGTATCGGATTTCATGCCGATACCACAGATTTTTCAAGTATCGGCGAGTACCTGAACCAAAACCTATCCAATACTACAATGTGTTTTTGTGGGCTCTGCAGACACGAAATCCTCTAAAGATCACAGCATATACGTTTGTGTTTCTTTTTTTGCCTTCATTTAATCTTTAGAGTGGAAACAGAACAGTGACAGAATACATTTTATAGGCAGAATGAGCCATATGCAATGGGCTTTGGCGTCTTTTAACAGACTTTTGCTAGTGTTTTATTTACACCGTGGTATCGGAGAACTACTTGGTATCGGCGACTACTCGGAGTCCAAATATCGGTATCGGATGAGAAAAAATGGTATCGGAACACTAATTAATTGTAATTTACAATCCTAATGTCTTGCCTAGCTTTCTTTTTAAGACTATGGTGGAGAAAATTAGACAGGGGGGCCGCCATAGTCTCCGTTATTAATAGGAAACCCTGCTGCTGCTGAAACTCAAAAAATTGTCACCCTTTTTGTAGAATTCAAAGCTCAAATCCTTGTCTAACATGTACAAGACAGGAACATTTGGAACCTGGAGGCATCATTTTAAATTAGGGCTGGACAATTATTAGAAAACAAATCAATTTGCCTTTTAATAGTCAGATGTAGCAGCCAATTTTATGCCTGTAACTGGGTTTGGGGAGTAGAATGAAAGATGTACGCACTGAATGGTCCTGGAGTGAAATAAGTTTCTAGTTTATTAAAAAAAAAAAGTCATATCACGTCTCATGTCCTAAATCTTTATAGCAGAGGCCAGTTTGTGGATTAATACAACAAAATGGACGAATTAGTGTACAGTTCAGTAGTTTAGGCCATTGCTTCGCTTTCCAGGTAAACGTTTACACAAATAGACTCATCTCTGGCTGCTGTGTCTCTCGATACCAACTTGACAAAACGTGTTACCTTCGTGTTTGCAGGAGGCCGCCCGAGCTCATACTTTCTTTTCTTGTGGTAAGGCTTGCGTTTGCCACCGGTTTTGCGGCGTTTATGCCAGTTGTCCCTTGAGATACCTGGAAACAATAAAGAGAACAAGTCAGTTTCAACCCATGTTAAAGCAGGCCCAAAGCTACAGCTGTGTATGTGATGCTCGAGCGATCAGTTCTCCAAGGTTGGGTTGTCCGCATTGGAAATCGGTCTCCGCAAAATGAGTTTCATCATTTCACTCAAGCAAAACATCAGCAAACATTATATGCGTGTTTTCTATGAACACCGACATATTACGCAAGGTTTTCGTTTTTAAAAATGGGTATTTAAGCGGGAAGGTCCCACAACATGCAGAATAACGAGGAAAGCATGACAGCCCCACGTCAAGCTAACAGGCTAATGCTAACATCGCTTGATATACCTGCCAAAACAGACCGCAAATTTACGAGGAAAACAAAAAACAAAGTAGCAACGATAGCCAAATAAATCGATAAAATGCGCAATGCGAATTCGCGACATTTTTGGGCAAACTTCACCTCCTTCTGCAGCTAAAAACCTGGCTAACAAGAGCAGCCATCTTGGAGCATACAGGCATCACTGGGATATTTACTCATAAACGTACGAATCTACCAGAATTCACACAAAGATTGATCTTATACTGTCCGGAAAGTATTTATCTATATTGTTGCAAACCATGATTAGCGTATTCCTGGGTTTAATCGTCAGATGGACATAGATTCGCCGCGGGATCCGAGCATGAAAACACGTACCCATTCTCAGGCGCCGGCTAGAAAGAGGAATCGCAAAGGCTCATGGGCAGGTTTGAAGGCGCACGGTCTCGCGATATTTCAACTACAGCGAGACTTCGGTATAACTGAAAAATAGTTGTGGATATTTTTGCATTTCATGTTTCATATTCATCTTATTGTTGTTGTAGCCTAAAAATAATTAGTACATTAATTATCAATTATTAGTAAATAATTTTTGGATTTATTTTATGACGCATTACCAGTGTTTTGTTCTGGGCTGCTGGAACGAAATGTAGCGGAAAGTCAAATTTAATGCTTTTTAATGCTCAAATACTATTTTTTTAACGCTGCAACGTCACAAATCAGTACATATTTAATATTAATTGCCATATTCAATGTCAAAACCTCCAGTCCAGACCCTAAATGTGTATTTTTGACAAACTTATGCTGTAAAATTAGTTGAGCAATGTCATTATTTTCCAAGAACTTTTGATTTAATGCCAGTTCTATTTAATGCTTTTCAATGACATTTAAGGCCTTATTTTTGACACAATGCATTTAATGACTTTTAATGCCCCGCAGAAACCCTGTATTGTCAATGCTTTTGTCA
>OMNZ01095849.1:0-13644 GCA_900303255.1 Lesueurigobius sanzi
AAAAAGTGCACCGTCTTCATTAATTTCAGGAAATACGTAAATATAAGTATAATCAACTACATAAACCTTATGTCCGGTCAGAAATAACTTGTTATTAATTTTAGTTTTCTTAATGGAAATCATTACAGCTAAAATGTACATATTTGCAATTAATGCCGACGCTTAAATAGGACTAAATGCGCACGAGACTGGCTTTCATTCAGTGGCAGTCTTATCAAACTATCGGTGCCATTGACTGCACTCATGTGCGCATTAAAGCTCCATCACCTGATCCATTTCCATACCTCAATAGAAAGCGTTACCATTCAATAAATGTACAAATCATAGCGGATTCCCAATACATCCTGTTCAATGTGGTGCCACGTTACCTGGGAGGCACACACCATTCATACCTTATTGGTGCGTAAAAATAACTTTTCTGCCATGTTTCATGGTCATTCAGCTATTAGTTTAGTTTGTCACATACACATAGATACATACAGTATAACATGCAGTGAAATGTATTAGCTATTTGCCGATCTTTTATAGGTGACCGTGGGTACGCGGGTGGCACGGGTGGCACTGTGACCCACTAACGAATCCACAGACCGAACAAGAGGTGGCTTATAACCAAAAACATGCGCGCACTCGCGCCACCCTGGAGCGCAGTATATTTTTATTTTCCGTTACTCCTTGAAGAAGGACGTCGATTTCTGTTGAATTTAAGTTTTGTCAGTTTGGACTTGCGTTTGGCCATTTTTCCTCCTCAGGCTCAGTCTGATGCACACAGCACTTCTAATCCTTTTATGGCGAATGATAGGCGGTGACATATGCTAATTGATTCTAACACGCACGCGCTTCCTGTTTGGCATTCACCAACCTCAAGACACAGGTGCGAACAGTTTACCCCCATTAAGAGTGTGTCATGAATCTGGCGCAGAGTCTTCCCAGCGCCTTCGTACGTACGGATTTTACGAAGATTTTTACGAAGATGTTCATGAATGAGGGCCATTGTTCATTGTGCCAGGGGATGGAAACTTCTGAGTTGTGCACGTTACAGAATGTCTCACTCTGGCAACCAAATTTCCACTTTAGAAGCACCTACCTAGACACCAAATTTCCCAGTCCTGTACTGTACAAGTTTGTTGTGAGGAATTTCTCCATATTTAATTTGGGTATGATGTATTGAGCTCTGAACTCCAAAAAAACAAAGCACAATTTGATATACATTTTACTTACAGATCTTTTCAATAATAAGAGCTTATTCAAAAAACTAAACAAAACATCCAAATTTGCCTGTGAGCAAATCTTTGTCAACAAAATAAAACCATACAACCATACAATGTTTTTCCTGATATTTATGTCAGGAATATACAGCAATGCCCTTCCAGTGTCTCGCCTTAATGATAAACCTGGCCTGTGCAGTTGTCAGTTTCCCAAAAATCATCAGTTGAAAACACATTACAGTCTGTTAAGAAAACCTCTTTGGGACCTCAGATCTGTTTGCAAACACTGAACCTGTCTATTAGGAAGCGCTGGGAAGTATTGGCACTTGAACTCTTGCAGGAGGAGGGCCCAGTGGGAGCTGCCGTACACTACAGGCTGTATCACTCACCAATAACCTGCCATAGGGATTAACACAGGACTTTGCAGGGGGAGAATACAGTCTTCAGTGCTGTATACCAGGGGTCGGCTCAGACCATGTGCCGAAGCCAACTACATAAGATCAAGTCGGCACGATTAAATGGGTCAAGGGAAGATTTATCCATCCTTAAAGCGAAGGCTGTACAGCAGGGAGCAGTGGTAAACATGTGGGCTTCAGAATAACAATGGTCATTATTTTTGTCTATTGAAAACTCCAAGAGCGGGTCATCCAAAAACCAAGTTCAAATCCAGACTCCTGCTGAGACTGGAGATGACCCGAAACGAGTTACTTTGTTGAAAAAGTAACTAGATTACTTAAGGACGCAAAACTAGCGTGTTACTCTAGAAAACTAATCTGAGTACTCTAACGCTACTAGGTAATAAGTATAGGGCTGTTAAAGTTAACGCTTTAACTCATGATTAATCAAAAAATAATGTTCATGGATTAATCGCAAATGAATCGCACATGTTTTGACCGAACAAACTCCAAAGAAAGTGGTGTTTGATAAAGTAAATTTAATTGAGGCATTTGTTTAAGTCAGTGTTTTTCTGATTATGTCATTGTGACCTGACCATCGGACGACAAGCCACCACCCAAAAATACAGTTCATTTCTTATTTATATTGTAAGATACTATTTTCCACAAACTGTTGTTGAACAAGCATTAAATCAACCTAATAAGCTGAAATCGTAACAAAAAGTTATTAGCTTAGTTCAAATTAGCGTGTTTATGCCCGGGAAAAAACAATACAATTTACTGTGATTAATTGTGATTAATCAAATTTCAAAAATGTGATTAATCTGAATAAAATAGTGAATGGATTGACAGCACTAGTTACCCCCAACACTGCTTGTTACGCAGACTGAGCCATTATTAGTAGAAGTAGATTATAAAAATGACCTAAGCTCATAAAGCCTGCGATCAGGATGCTATAAATTGTCTGTAAACCCAATTAAAAAGAAAATCTGGTAAAGACCTTTAAGTTAATTTCTCTTGAATCTATAAGAAAATATAGCACAGCTACTGAAACCTGTGTACAATTTGAATACAAATATTAATCTGTCACATAGTACACATAAACCAAATAAAATAACCCCTGTTCAAGCTTGCCAGCTTTGTCAATATATTGTTTTATTGTTGCATTATGCCTCCTTTGTTTCCCAATGCGATACCAGTCACCCATTTGAAATCAGATTGTCTTTCGCTGTGTAGTCCAGTCCATCCATCACACCGGCTTCTCCTGGCATTCAAACCACATTTTCATGGTTGACCAGTTTTATTCAGTGCGGCTGCAGCGAACACAATACACGACAAAACTACTAACTAAACTCAAGCGATTTTACTTCTTGGCCAAAATTCTCCCTGTCCCCCTTGTGCCGTAAGCTGCTGTCTTAGACTAATGGTGTAGAGCGGGACAGGGTCAGAGGTGTGCTCCGCTTGAGTAGCCCAAATGGCACGGGGGTAATGTGTTTCATTAGATTGGCTCCCTGGATAGCTGACTACATTTCTTTTAGTTTGAAAAAGACAGAAAACCCAAAATATATGACAATATAAGGTGCAATTTCTACACGCTTTGGCTTTGACATTCAGTGATGCAACGAAGCGACGTGATGATGGATTTGTTAAAATGGTAAATATCTCCCCTGGGTTACACAGACTCTGGTGGCGATGAAGAGAAGATGGATAGGGTGAAAAGGTCAGTTGCACTGCTGAAGCAATCTGTAATTTTTACATTTTGTGGCTCCACATTTAGCACATGAATGGAAAATGGCCCTCCTGAAAACGCTTCCTCCTCCCTTTTCCTCAGCACTAACACTTGACTTGTCCGCGAAGGGAAGGTCTGTCCAAAACAGATGGAGCAGTGAGGGCAAGTGTCTGATAAGGTCCTTCACAGAGAGTCACATGCTTCACATGTGTGTGACACCAGAGAGCAGCTCCACATGCAACACACACCAAACAACTTCAGTTTCACTTAAAGTTTCAATTTGATCAATTATACAGTCAGACTTTAGACTTTTGTTAATGAAACAAAGTGGAAATGAGACCTGATATTCTTTTATTGGCAGTGGAAGATCTCACGGTTTGAATTAGCAAAAATATATAGTGTACTGTATGTAAAATATGAATCTGAATTACTCAGTGAACTCTCAGGGAAAACTCTTTTCAGTTAAAAATATCATCGACATTTTTGCATTAACATTAGTGGGCTGTGCTGATACGGTAAAGGGGCGTGTCTGTTCGAGGGGGCGAGGGAGAGTGCTCCAAGAGCTCTACTGAAGGAACGTCTGAAGGTGCCTTCACTGAGGATTAGGGGAAGTATCATCTGACTCGTACTGTCTTGAGCCATGGCTCAGATCTGGAGTCAGCACGGCCTGGCTGGACGAATTAACCCATTGTGCATGTTTTGGTTAAACACATCCTGACTCAAGGAAACACCACACATAAAGGCCTGCACTGTCTAGGAAATTGAAACATTGGTACCTTTTAATTCATAAATGTATTGTTGGACTTCCTTATGTGCAGCAGCTCATGGAGCTGAGGAGCTGTAGATGTAAAGAGCCTTAGGTTTGCAGCAGCGCTGTGCTGGAGTCAACTACACAAGGACCTTGTGTCACTTGAGACTTTCACATCTCTTCTGGCAAATCTCAAATCGAAGTCTTTGAGCTGTAAGTGTTTTATCTTGAAATTGTTTTATTTAAATGTAACTTTTGTGTGAATATTTTTCCCCTCCTTCTTGGGACACTCTTGAAAATGAGAGTAATGTTTAATCTCAATGGGCCAGTTGTTCAAAGGTAATCTGATGGGGTTTTATCGGATTGGATCAAATCCTGAAAATGGGTTGTTCAAAAGGGAAAGAAGGATTCTGAAATCAGATTGGATCACGGAATCAATCTTGATCAAACCTTCAGTTTGTGTCTTGTCAGTAGGATTTGGATAACTTTGATTAAAAAAAAAAAAACAGGATTATCCTGATCCCAACAGGGAGTAGGATTTCAAGGTGGAATTCAGGAAGGAAATGTAGTAAAAATGTGTCAAATAATACATTTGTATCATTTAGTGTATATACTTTTATTTATATTTTGCACTTGACTTGTTTAACTGTTAAGTGATAAAGTAGATAAAGTAGACATAGGCTACCAATTAAGCCTTTCATTTTTACCTATAGTAAAGTAAAAATAAAATGATCTTGTCCCCATGAAATAATCCCCCAAACAGATTTCAATAACAAAATAATATATTACATTTTCCTGTCATTCAACTCATTCAAATTATAAATGAAAATGGATGTTTTTGTGTTTTTGTTTGGGAGCCCATGTTGGCTCTTCTACCTGTTGTAGCCCACATTGTGATATGTCCCATTTAGAGCACTGGTAATCCAGATTTGGTCATCTTGAAAACTGTATCTGGATCAGGGTGATCCAATCCAATGTTGCTTTGAAAAACTGGCATAAAAGTAAGACAGATTACCTGATCCTGGAGAGCAAAGAATGGGATTTCCAAATCCAGATCATTTTAATCCAGATACATTTTTTTGAACAACTGGCCCAATGGGTCTTATCCTGTTAAATTAAGATCAAATAAAAAATAAAATAAAAATAACCTTGGATCTTCTTGCTGTGAGGCAAGAGCACATGCTGCTCTTTATAAATCACGTTTGGGTTGACAGAGACGCTTTAAGGATGAACTAAGCACTTTCAGCAGGTTTCTGATTTTGGAATCAAAACATTGTGATTTCTGTGTTTTGACAAATTTACAAATTATTTTGAAAATATCAGTTCTGATCAGAGAAATGTGCCAACACAACTTGGAAAAACTGTTTAACAACAAAACATTGAATATTGGCATATTGATGTGCCCAAAAGCAGGTTTATAACCCACAATTATGCAAAATGTCTTAATCTTTTGAGTTTGAAAAGACAAACATCTCATGAGAGATGTTCGTCACTTTCGCTGACGAACATCTTTGGATTAAGATCGAAACGTCCTACACTTCAACTACTGAGTACAGATGAAGACTGAAGAATATTTGCCTACGATGGAGAACTCCTGTACGACTGAGAACCTACACAGATCTCATGAGAATCTTGCAGTCACTGGTTGAATTGGCTTCATTTGTTGTTGGATGTAGCTTGATATTAAAATGATGAACCCATCATATTGTACAGGACACTCTGGTGTGTCTATTGTCAGCTCTATTTACATTCACTTAAAGTAACTGTAACGGTAAAGCGGCAGCAATTGACCGCAGCAGGTCAACCGTGAACTGGTCATTCATCGTATGGACCATAAACACTGCTTATTCTAAAGACCAATTATGACCATTTAAGGTCGGCAGGGTATTTAGGGAGAATAATCTGTGTCACTGATGAATACTGCAAAACCAAATGGTTTAAGTTCTTAAAACTAATTGTATGTACCAATAGAAGTGATATAAAATGTTAAAAGTAAGAAAACTCACCACATATTATTATTTATGTCAGTAATCTACAGGAAAGAAATGTCTCTAAGTTATTTTTCCCCTATTCCTTTGCAGTGTCTGGCAGATCAAAAACACGCAAAAGATTTATGTGAAATAAAATTTGTACTTAATCTAAGTACCTACCTTTACCAGCGTAATACAAAGTGGTGTGGAACAGCTGAGTGTAGCTATCACAGAGCAGTGAGTGTTTCCATCACATTGGTTTTTCAGACTGATTCAGACTGAAAGGGCGGCTTCTGTTGGTTTAACCGTTGTAATGGTCCGGCTCAGCCAGCGTTAACACAATGTTTACTGAGATGAAAAGGAGGCTGTGGCAATTTTACAACTTCACTCAACTGCAACTGTTGAAGCAGAGGAGAGCAGGAGAAGTACACAGCTTGTGATGAACAATGTGCTGTTGGTTTGTGAAGTTGAAAGTCTATAGCTACTGTATCTGTAGAGCCCTTTCATCTCATCATCAAACTAAAACGTAGCAGAGTTAATTGTGTCAATGGCACTTTTTTGTCTTAATAAAAGGACTTTGCACATCAAATACTGTACTTAGGGCAGGTGCGTAGGAGACGAGGGAGGAACCCAATAGAGCAGTGTTTCCCAACCAGGGGTACGGGGACCCTTGGGGGTACGCAAGAGCTTAGAAGGGGTTACTTGGAATCATTTCAGATACAAATTAAGATCAAATTGAAATTGAATTGAATTGTACTTTTGATTATTATGTTCAAAGAAAAGCTATTTAAAACATGTAGCATGTAATGAGTGAGAGTCTGAGAATATTTAGTAGCCTTTTTACTGATAAATAGGAGTTTTAGTCATTCACTTTCTAACTAATCAACAACATCCTCGAGGCAGGGGGGACTTGCAGGGATCAGACTGTTGTGGTGAAGAAGGAGCTGAGTCCAAAGACAAAACTCTCGATTTACCGGTCGATCTACGTTCCTACTCTCACCTATGGTCATGAGATTTGGGTCATGACCGAAAGGACAACATTGCAGGAAGAGCTGGAGGAGGTGTGTGTGGATCGGAAAGTCTAGACATCTCTGCTCAGACTGTTGCCTCCACGACCCGGCCCTGGATAAAGCGGAAGAAAATGGATGGATGGATGGATGAGGCTCTCTGAAACTGCGTTGCTGAAATTCACATATTTTTAGTACAGTATATCAAATTGTATCTGGGCATTTTAGTCCTAGTTTTATTCTCATGAACTTAACACTGGTTCAAAAGTGGTGACAATATTCAAAAACGTGTGATTTTCATCAACCAAAAGATTGATGTGGCAGGTTTTTAGATCCAAAAATGATCAGGTTCAACATTTTCTATGTTAAAACTTCCATCAAAAACAGTCCCTCTTGACACCTGCCCTCCAGCTGAATGCATGACATCATCAAATTGTAAAACATGAGAGCAACCCATCTCTATGGTCTTATCACCCAGTCCAAGCTGCACTCCTGCTCACTGTGATCACAATACAACTTCTTTGGTGCACACAAACAGATATTTCTCCTCCTGTCTCCCCCAGTGTCCTTTATGCTAATGCAGAAGAGGCTCTCCTTCCAGATGATGTCACCCTCAGCCGCTGCCAGCTCTGTCCATGTCCCTGTTAAATCCCACTTGACAGAGCCTTTGTCTGTAATGTGGAGCCCCAACCCCAAGCACAGCAGAGGCCTTCAAATGTTCAAGCGGCCGTGTGTTCTGAATGAGAAAGGAAAGGACGGAGCGAGAGGTTTAGAGAAAGCTAAAACATAGAAGGTATATTGTTATACTTAAGAGGACATACATGTATTTGTGGCATTCTTCTGTGAGCCTCAATGTTGATATTTTATGGTTAAGAACTTTAAAAAGTGCCTATGTGGAGAAGTAAGTTTATGAGTGAAGACTGTGTTGGTCAGGATTTTGAACTGGTCTAGACGCCCTATGCAGGTAGCAGTGGGAATGAGAAGCACAAGGACAGAAAGTTTTTAAGGTTATATTAACAAATGAAAGGCAGCATGATGAAGACATTTTGGGTGCATAACTGCTCAAAACGGGTCTGGTGATGATTCATGTACTTTTTAAAACATGGAGCACGGAGTCAGGTTCTATCTGTTATGCAACATAATACTTGTCCAAAACAGCTTACATCAGAATCCAATTTTGGCCCTCCTTCAGCCCTTACAAGACTGTACGCCTGACAACTTACACAGACATACTTACTTTGATTCATTTGTGACTGAATATATTGTGAATAGTCCCTAAGGAGATCAAAACAGCATTTCCTACTCAATAGCACAGTGACTAAAGGATATTTAACCCTGTCTGTTTGCATTTGGTCTTTCTACATGCAAAACAGTATTGTGTTTGGCCCTTTGCCCGCTGATTTAAAAAAAGGATTACTCAAAAGTGAATGAGTGAAGGGAGATGTAATTTAGTTTTTGACAGATAGTGTCTTATTAATAACTATAGACCTATATCAATTGTGCCATGTTTCTCAAAAATATAATTCATAATAGAATTCTCACCCATTTGAGCAACAATTTTATTTTTTCACATCCATATCAATATTGTTTTTAAGTACTTATTTGGCATTAGTTCATTTGGTAGACAGTGTTACCTCTGCATTAGAACTACACTTGTACTAGTTTTCTGGACTTGTCCACAGCTTTTGATACAGTCAATCAGCATTTTACTTTCAAAGTTACATAAATATGGTTTCCCTAATATTGCTTTGAAATGGTTAGAGAGTTCTCTGAATAACCGGCCTCAGTTTGTGTGTGTCAGTGGTTGCAATTCAAACGGGGCCAGTATACATTGCAGAGTCCCACAGGGGTCCATTTTAGGGCCTTTATTGTTTTAAATGTATATAAATGATTTGAGTGAGGTATCTTGAGAACTTGCACCAATAATGTTTGCTGATGATACCACTCTTGTTATATCAAATCCAGACTACAATGACCCAAATCTCATGACCAGGTGAAACCTAGACTGACCAGTAAATCGAAAGCTTTGCCTTTCAACTCAGCTCCTTCTTCACCACAACAGGCCAATACAGCAGCCGCAATATTACGCTCTGTTTCCTCTCCCTTGAACAGGTCAGAAATGTATCTTTCATTAGCACAATAATATCAAGCTGCTCTACATAAATCATTAGGGAATAATACAGACTTTGGGTGGATATGCGCTGCTGATTGGATCAAACAAACATTGATTTAGCCAATCACAGCTAGTCTCAAAGAATGGCTTAATAACAAAGCTCTAAATTGTTAAGCAATTAAATATTTAGTTTTTAATAATGTTGCCTTGAGTTTTATTGCTTGCTGTTGGCAAATGTAAAACCGGCCCACTCACTGCACTACACTGTACGGAGCTGCAGCTAAAGCCGGGGGAGAGTCACAGACTTGTTTGAAGCCATCGAAAATGAAAAAGTTTTGTATCGTTTTGTAAAATAAAGCCACACTTAACCCTCATGTTGTGTTGACCGATTTGAAAGTTATATCTCTGAGTTAATTTAATCAGACTGACCTGAGGTTTGATGACTTTGTCCACAAAGAGGATTACAACACAAGAAATAAATGGTATCTATCTGCATCCAACTTTGTGTGTTTTATTCAACTTTTGTACATTCTTGATGTTCATTAGAAATTAATGGGGGAGACTACAGTAAAAAACTGAGCTCAATACATAGTTGTATATCTTGACATTGGAATATTGTGAAATTGCAAGTGTAATTTTAGGAGCTGGAGCATTGGTAAAGAGGGATCGATAATGAAGTAGACATACGGTTCTGGTGCTTTGGTCGAACAGAACCTGGGTCTGCTTGTACAACCGGTTCTGGATTCCCATGCCAATTCAAGATGGATCCAAGTAGCAGCGCAAAGTTAGGAGCTCTGGAGAGGGCAAGCCACACTCAGCATAAGGTATGATGGATGGATGGAGCATCAGCAGTATGTGGAACAACAACACTCTTAGGGGTGAACACATTAGTTGGTTATATGATCAAAGTGCAGGACAACAAAGAAAACAAATCCTTTGTACTGTATTAGTTCTGTCTGTACAAACCTAAAGTAACTGAGAAAGAGGCTAACCAGAATGGCTGTAAATAAAGAAATCTAGCCAGTGAAGACTCATGCTACAACAAATGCCTTAATGGAGGGCTTCATTTCCACGATTTAACAACACAACATCGTAAAACAGTAAAATTACCACCACAACTGTGCTACTTTCTTAAAACGACTTTTCCCCGCCTCCCCTCAGTGCGGAAGCGCGTCTCCGGCTCTGAAGCCCACAGAACCTGCATGAGAGCGGTGTCTTAGTAGCGCAGATGTCAGATGTGCGTAGGCTTGTGTCTCCACAGAGCAGCGTGTACATGACTGAAGTGGGCCAATGTTTCCACGGGTTCAGACAGTGGTAAACGGCTCAGATCTGTGCTCATGTGGCTGGATGTGCCGAGTGGTGAGGGGAAGATCTTTTATAAACAACTGGGGCTTCTGTACTGTACTCTAAGGGGTAAAAATAGATCTGAGTTAGTTGTGTAGAGTATCTGATGGGAAACTAGGGCACATTTACTGTGTCGTTGTATGTTCACACGTGTTGGGAGAGTCATCAACCACGCGCCATCATTTATATAGTTGTACTCACAAGTTTATATACCCTGGGAGAACTTTTGATTGTTTAGGCCATTTTTCAGTCATGGTTGGTGGGTATGTCAGGCAATTTATTGTCAAAGAACTGTGTTTACTCTTTTCAAATCATAATTGCAACAGAAACTACTCAAACTGCCGTGATCAAAAGTTTGCATCCTGAATAATTTTCCTGGCAAACCCCACAAATATCTTCAGCTGAAATACAGGACTCTCCGAAAAAAGTGGTGTTTGTTTCAAGATGCACAATACTGTATGTAAACTTTAGATCAGGGACATCTGGTTAGTGATAAGAAACGGCTTCATACAACCAGGTTTTTGTGTTATCATTCATATAATCTAATTTGATATTATTAAAAAAAGCTTTACGTTTTTTGGACAAAACCTAAATGTTTAAGCTCCTCTTTCAAAATCCAAATTGATAAAATCCCTATTAGGAATGTCAATGTCAATTCCTAATAGGGATGAAGCATTATCCTGGGAACCCCACCTTTGTACAAAAATAGCCAAAGCTGTGGGTATATTGGGAAAAACCCAACACTTGATTACTATCAATGGTGCAACAATGTTGTATTATGCAATGATATATCCTTACATTAACTACTGTAATATTGTTTGGGCCAGCACCCACAAAACTAAACTTCAGCCTATTTTTCGTCTTCAGAAACGAGCTTTGAGAATCATATCCTGTGTTGACTGTAGACATGCGTCTCAGCCTTTGTTTGCTAAATTAAATTAAGTTTTCTTAGTGTTTACCAAGTCAACCAACTTCAAACTGCTCAGATTGATTACAATTCTGTAAATAATCTATTGCCTCAACATCTGAACATTTTATTCTTTAGCGATGAATCACATGGGTATTCAACTCGGAGTAGCCATCTCATCAGGGCTCCCTTTGCGCGGACCACTCAATCACAGTGTTCTGTACAGAGGACCTAAACTTTAGGTCCTAAAGTATGGAATAAACTCTCAACTCACCTCACAGAGCTCCCAATGTCTCAATTTAAAAAAGCTTTGAAAAGGTTACTTCTGAGTCAGAGTACTTTTCCTCTAGGTATATCGTACAAAATTTCCTTGTATAACATGTCTCCGCACAACTGAAATTTCTGTCATGTTCTAAAGCTATGTTTGTGTCTGTGTAGTTTACTGGGGGTTGCCGTGTTGTTAAGCCCCTTGAGGGTTTAGGTTGGCCTCTATCACACTCTTCAAGTTGATTGTTCATGTTGTATCGATTGATAAATATCTGAAAAATACCTCAAAACAATCAAACATTCTAGCAGGGTATGTAAAGTTACTGTATGCTCCAAAACATGCCATGTCCCTAAAGTATTTGCCTGAATAATTACGTAAATACAGTAAGTGGAGTTACGCATTGGGCATGTTATGGTGGTATTTCCCACAGTGCAGTGCTCCACGGATGATGCAGCAGTTTTAATCTGGCTGTGTCTGTTTTGGCTACGACTGAATAACCTCGCTGCCAATGGAAGCCACTTTCGTCAATGTATGACCCATATAAGGCCTTGAGAATGTTGTCTGTTGAAGCTTTTTCATGAACGCCAGTAATTATTTCAAACAGCTTTGGAAATTGTGAGCTCATTGCACTGTGGCTTTATTCAAGACTAAGATATCCTTGAAGTCTAGTTTTAGTCCAAAAACGTGAATTTGTTTGATTTAGTTGATTTTCTTTTGGAAAATGGTGAACTTATAGCACTTTTCCACCAACATTAGGCACTCAAAGCTCTTCACAGCAATGACCCACTCACCCATTCACACTCACACATACAGTCCAGTGTACACAGACACTGGAGGCAGGGTGAGTGAAGTGTCACGACCCCTGACCCTCTGATCATGAGACAATCCGCTCTACAGACTTTGCCACTGCCACTCTTTCTCATGTTTGCGTAAGCTCTCAGTCATACAGGAGGTTTCCAAAGGTTATAAAGCTGTCATCAGCACTGGGTTGTTTTCCGTGTTTGCCAGTAAGGGATTAAGCAATTTATTTGAACTTTTGACTACCACAGTAACATGATTACAATTGCAAAACTGGTACTTCTCAAATTAAAAACATCTCATAATTTATAAAATATCAGAAAAACAACAACAACTGAATACAACAAAGAGAGAGGAAAGTCAGCATTTTCTGGATGGAAATACAGGCAGTATTTTGAATTTATCTCATCTAAAGCCAAAAATGTCCGTTGTTGGTTTTGTGACGGAAAACTCCACAGATTTTTCCCAACACGTAACACTTCTGTAAGTGCGGCAGGCCCAAACATATGAAGCCCGGCAGGGGACATGAAGGAATGAAGTTGAACATCAAGTTCCCGCCTCTCGATGCATGCCACAGCCTGCGTTTTACACTCTTTTTGGAGAATTACCTGAGGATATTCTCCAGATTATGGCTAATGTATTACAATAAGCACTGAAGTTAAGGAATACAGTATATTCAAAATATTAAAATACAAAACACATGGTGTGAAGCATGGAACAACATCCATGGTGTGAAGACGCTTGATGGGTTAGAGCAGTGGTTCCCAACCTTTTTTGGCTCACGTACCCCTTGGGCCCTTCATTTATACTCCGAGTACCCCCTACTTTGATGGTTTTGTTGATTAGTTAGAAAGAGAATGACAAAAACTCCAATTTATCAGGTAAAATACTGCTAAATACTCTCAAAATCTCACTCTTTACAGTTAAAGAAGTATTTTCTTTGACCATAATAATCAAAAATACAATTGTTTCATCTTATTTCTTCATCTGACATTATTCCAAGTACCCCCTACTAACCTCTCGCGTACCCCCAGGGGTCCCCGTACCCCTGGTTGGGAAACACTGGGTTAGAGCACGCTGTAACTGATTTGTTTTGAAAGTTTACATATTGTGCATCTTGAAACAAACATCAATTTATTCAGTCAAAACGTTAGCTCAGG
>OMNZ01095852.1:6625-19774 GCA_900303255.1 Lesueurigobius sanzi
GCAATGCACACGTGGAGAAGATTATGACCAACATTGTATTTTATGCATTTGGACCAATGCACAATGCATTGTTACACCCCTATTACTTATTGTGTTTAGAAATGCAGCTAAGATTTATCTGAGAGCCGCATTTAGCCGTCATTAAAAGAGCCACATCTGGCTCCCGAGCCATAGGTTCCCTACCCCTGGCCTAGAAGGACATGGCTGGGCTCATTTTAAAGTCCCAACCCTCCTCTTTGTCTCCTCTTCTCTATGTGACATTTCCTTGCGGAGATATTCCGCCCGTCATCGGCGACGTGGGAGACCATGCATCAATGAGAACCATACAATGTTAATAGTGTTGAAAATAAAGAAACACCAATCCATAAAACGTGTTTCAAAACTTTTGACCAGTAGTGCACAGTACATATAATCTAGAGAGGGCCCACAATGAACTTGATTTGGGCACTTCAAAAAGTAGGCGTTAAAATAATTTTTCTGGCTATAACTTAAGATGGTGTGAAGCCTTATAAGTACATCGAGAGGGCCTTAAAAAGTCTTAAAAAGTATTTGACTTAAGCTTCCTGCATGTGCCCTGACTTACATCTTTTTAGCTTCTGAAAGTTCACCCTTCAAACTGTGGTTGGTAGACTCCACCTGTTTCTGGCTCAGAGCATGACGAGGCTCATCATACGAGTAGTGGGTGAGAAAAATTGTCTCTGATTGAAGCGACTAAATCACAATATGACAGTGAGTAAAACAGCAGATTGTCACAACGATCCGATCACATCGTTTATCTTTATGACATACAAAAGTGATCTTATATGATTCATTCTGTTGATTCTGATTTGGACTTGGTCAACATGGTTTACTGGTAAAAGCAGATACAGCAGTGAATGATCCCTTTATCCCTGCACATGTTTCTTTGTCTGTCTTATCTGCCTTATTTGTATTGCCTGAGGTTACACACCAGATGTATAACAGATGTGATGTATGCTGGAACTGTATGACCAAGGATAAAAGTATGGTGTACTCTTGTTTCTGCCTTATTCAAACCTAATTGGGAGGCTGTTTAAAAGTACAGACCGGTCATGGTTGCAGCTTAATACTATGTTATAATGTATAGAGCTATGTCTAACAAGACTGGGCTAGTCTGTACAATGCAGATAATGGAAGGACTTATGATTCTGTATCGTTCTCTAAAGTACAAATACAGGATGTAGTAGTTGTAGTACATGGTCCATACAGAGAAAAGTGTGGCTGCGGCTTGGAATGTCATATGGTTTTGTTCACTCAAGTCTTTGGCACCACCAATTTCCTCCATCACCCACATCTGTGGGGCACATGGGCTGTATCATAAGGAAGATAGGAGCCCGCGCCAAGTCAAGTCGAGCTAATAGTCGAGCCATACGTCGTGTCCATTGACATGAGCCTGGTCCTGATTAGCTTTCAGAGCGAGCCAGCTCCAATCAAAAAGAACAGCCAGGGTATCTATTACGCTTATTCCTCATTAAATCTCCAAGAATGTGCTTTGTGCTTTGCAGCAGAAAAAGTCTTTTTATGTGCAAAATGTTTTTAAAGACTGAGGTTTTGTTGTAAATTTGTAATAATTCATTGAATGGCTTTTATACATTTCTCTCAGATTCACAAATAGAATCTTTGGAAGTTCTTGCGGTAGTTTACTGATTGAAGGAGGGTAAGAGCTGAGAGGGAAAAGTCATTTCAAAGTAGAAATGACGAAAAGTAGGAGAAAAAGTTTTTGTGTTTAGGTACAGGGGGTGAAACTGTGGGATGGTTTGAATGAGCAGCTCAAGGAATGTCCAGATATTCAACTATTCAGTAAATGGTTAAGAAGACAAATGAGTCAGATTAGCGAAGAGTTATGATTGTTAACATATTGTTATGACGAAGGAATATTAAAGTACCTGTGTTCTGTATTATATAAGAAAGTTCATAACAAAACCAAAGGAAGGAATTTAGTTGAATGTAATAGTTTGAGAGGGGAAGTAAAAAGTGTCAAACTCATACCACTCCTTTTCGAGCAGCTGTGAATTGTCTGTGTTTGATCATGGACTTATAGATCATTGTTTTATGTTGCACTTATTGTTTGCCTTTTTTTATTCATCATGTGCTAACTAACTAAACAAAAATGTTGGTTCTTTTTGCAGCTGACCTGGCTCTGTCCGTGGAGCCCGAGGGTTTGGCTGAGGCTCAGAGTGGAGCAGCACCTACAGCTGAAGGTGAGGCAATAATCATTGTTGCATTACTTCTACTGTAACCTACCGACAGATCCATCCACTTCAAACAGACTCATGCTGCTCTTATACTCATGCTGTGTCCTCGACAAGCTGCCTTTATAGTGTAATGGAGTGAATTTAGACAGAACCAAGCTAACTCAGTTCCGCCCTTTCATCTTTTATACTAGGCTAAGCTGATCTTGCTCTCCAGCTGAGCACATGTTGCCCTCCTTCAGCCCAGCTCATTGTTTAAACCAGTGACTCAGAAGAAGCATACAACACAGTGCTTTATACTAATACTATACAATCTATATGAACTAGAAACTAGGGCTGGGCAAAAAATCAATTTAAACGATTTATCGATTAAAAACAAAACAAAGTAAGTCTCTAGCCCATTCCTGTCAGGAATTATGACATTTTAGAGAATTAAAGAAATAATTAAAATGCTCAATCCAGCCACTAGGGGGCAGCCAAGATTTTTTCAAAAGAAAGGGATTCCACACCTGTCCAGCAGAGGGCACTGACATCGTCTTATGGCCATACCGCCTTAGCTCTGCCTGATCCTGTTAGATTTCTGTAGTAGGCCCGCCCACCTGGCCCAGATCAGATACCATTGAATTCCATATTATATTGTAATTTAAAGGGAGCCCCAAAAATTAAAATCATTAGTCTCTCTAAAAAAATAATTCTACAAGCAAAAAGAGCAGCTAAACGGCTAAAGGACCAGCTGAAAATATAATTTATTTTCTAAAATGCACCTGAATGCAGAAAATCACATCTGAATAAAAAAAAAAAAACAATAACTGGACTCTTAGACTCCCCCAGGTCAAAAGTGCAATATGTCTGAATAAAAAAAAAAAATAAGCCAAATCGGCCCAGCCCTAACGACAGATCTGAAATACGGAGATATACCTGAAACATGCACTGGAACCATCTTGCCAAGGTAAATTGGAAGTATAGTATATGTTATATAAGTTCCTGAGGTCTGTGCCATAGAGAGCCCCATTGTTTTCCCCAACAGCCATGAGCCACACTGTTGCACTGTGCCACGCGTTACTACATTTCCACGAACGTGCTGTGTTTATTTGGGTTTGGTCTCACACAGACTCTGTTCTGTTGCCACCGATACTCACCTGCGCCGCCAACGTATATTTATCTACTACCGAAACTGCTTGCGACAAATGCCCCGTTCCCCCACGAAATACAGCTGCTAAATTAAAAGAGCCATAACTGCTGTATATGTGTGCAGGCTGTTGTCGATTGTTTACCTCCAGTCGAAATGTCTGGTCGCCTCGTTGGTGTGTCTCTGCAAAGTTTCAGCACACAGCTCGGTGGGTGTTCAGTCTCCGAGGTCTTGAACATCAATCATGCCATAATTTAAGGGGAAGCCTCAGCGCTATTGCGACAGCAGGGTCTGTTTAGCAGCAGCCCAGGAAATTAAATGGTACAATGTGGGCATTTTTGGTTTCAATCATCCAGAAAGAACAACACGCTGCTATTCTCCTTTAACGGTGGGTTAGTAAATAGAACAATTAAGAGTTCGTTGTAACATATTTTTAAACTGCCCCTTTTGGATTCACAGATATCCTCTATCAGGGATGTAAACTTTTGAGTCACGATTCGGGGGCTGCAGCTATGGATTATTTTTAGTCATCGATTAATCTACTGATTATTTACATCAATTTATCGAATAATAGTATTTTACCAAATTTCATGTCTTTAGAGCAGATTTTGAAAGGAGAACCACATTTCTGATAGAAATAAGTAACACCAATTTCTCATTAGTTTGTCCCTAAAGGAGCAACAGTCAAACAGACACTGATTGGTTAGTGTCTGAGAACCAAAATAATAAATGTTAAACATTAATTAAAAATAAAAATCATTTTTATTCGCTGAGGACAATCTTTGGACTAAGATCGAAACGTCCGACACTTCAACTACAGAGTACAGATGAAGACTGAAGAATCTTGGCCTATGATGGAACTTCTGTACGGCTGAGAACCTACACAGAGTCACAGTCGTTAACTTTCACATCATGTACTGTACATATTAGATTTGGACATGTTTACATGATCTGTGGAAAAGAATTTACCCTACCTTTAAAGAGATGGAGTTCTGGCAAGAGTACTATAACTTTTATTTTAATTCTGATAGATCAGACAATTCTGTCAAGAAAACAATTAATCAGTTACTAAAATAGTTGACGATTGTTTTAATAATTGATTAGTTGTTGATTAATCGTTGAATCGTTTCAGCTCTAATCACGAGTATTGTAGGGGGAAATATTGCGATTTCACGATTATCAGAATTTATTACAAAAATACAGAGTATTCTCTTACCTATTACTATAATTTTTTTTAAATAGCTGGTTTCCATGGGTGTGCAGTTTTACTTGCTGCACATGGTTCTTTTGGGACTCTTCCTTTGGCCATGTTATGTAATTATAATGCAAAGATAGATATGATTTTCTCTCTTGGATTATTGAACCTGCCTCTGAACTTTCTATTTTCGCTGGAACACTTGAAGACATTTCTTCAGCCTTCACCGTTTGGACTCGGTCATGAGAAAGGCTTTACCATGGCTCCTAAAATTCTCACGATTAACCTACTGTGAGCTTTTATAACCGCGGTAATCGTAAAACCGGTCAATCTTGACATCCCTATCCTCTATCAGTCTGCACTACAGATACTAAGACTGATAGAGGACGCTACAGAGTACATATTAGTTATGTCTATTCTACACACCCCTATTGTTAGTAAGTCGTATTGCAGAAGTTCTTATTAGGGATCATGGGTGCTACCAAACAGCCCAGCTACTCAGTTCACTCAGTAGACAGATAATCCCTGTAGTTCAGCCACAGGCCCAGGCCAACTACAACAGAGGAAGAATGGAACTTTGTAAAATGGAGTTGAAATGCACCCTTTTGTGCATGCGCCCTGGAGAACCGGACCTGGTCTAATCACCAAATATACTGAAATGTTTTCAATTCCTTGACTCCACCTTCCTTTTTAGCTCTATACAATAATAGAATTAATCTACTATCAAGCTAAAAAGTAATTCCGGCTCTAAACAAACTCCACCTGCTGCAGTTCACTAATTCACCTTTTTGTTAATACAGAAATTATTGCCAATTTCTGAATTAGCTTGGTTGCCATTGGTGGTTTCCAAGTACATTGGTGGGACAAATTCCTGCTAAAGCTGCTTGGTTTTGTAAATAGTAGTAAAGTAAAGGAATATACAGCACAAAAACTGAGCTCACATTAGAGCTTTGATGGTGAGGTAAGGTTTTGTGAGGTATATTCTTTTTCTTTTTCTACCCTTCACTTTATTAGCAGCGCTTTAATGCAGAACTAAGCAGCTGTAGCAGGATTTGTCCTACCGTCTGTGTTCTAACTGAGAAATGCAACTGGAAACCATGGCAACCAAGTTCTCCAAACCAATTCAGAAACTGGCAATTAAAAAGCACTTTGTATTAGCAGAAATGTGAATGATTACTTAAACATAAGCCTGATCTTTTTCAGATATGCCTGTTGTGTTTGTTTACCTCTAGGGGCCTGTCAAAGAGAGATATGTTACAGCTTTATATCTTTTCCTACTATCTCATGTAGTGGTGCTGACAGTCTGATAAATATTCTAAGTACTTAGCGGATGTTGGTGGTACAAATGTAAATGGCAGACAGCACACAGCTGGCAGAGGATCCAACCAGCCCTTTTCACACGATCACTCACCTCTGCCTCGCCTGTGTGTTTTGTGGGTTTAATAAGATTCCCACCGAAGCGTATGTATATCAAATGTCACTTCTCATCAGCATGTGAATGCACCAGCACCCTGCTTTTGACCTATATACAACCATTTCCTTCATTTTTGCTGTAGCGTTTGCGTGTATCATGATTGACACAGGGATACCCACATCGAGGAGGCTTGTTAACCGTGACCCCAGTATTTTGCCTGTCATTCCCCTACACCTCCTCCGCTCTCATTTCTTGGGCAAACAGACTGATGCTTAGAGTGGAGCATGAATTGGCAGCCGAGCCAGAGCCGCTAGCTTTGAGAGAAGGCTGCTTTTCATTACCTCTATCTCTCGGGGATAGCACTAATCAATCAAGCACTTCAGCCTTGATATCTGAGACAGTCGTGCCTTTACAAAAGTCTTTTGCCAAGCTCAAAGTAGTTTGGCTTTTGACCACGCGTCCCAGCGGATCAGTGGAAGTGGGTCCAGGATGCATGCTGCCGGTGGCTTGTGTTATACTGTACAAGGAGACGCTTGATTGATCAGAACAGTCTGATGACTTTACTGTATATTCTTAACTTTCTAGCCCGCTGTGTCAAAATGAACATGAACACAGAGGTCTTCAGGCCAGAATAAACTATTCTCTGCCTGTTCTAAACCTGAATGTATTGGGGATAGGATTAGGGTTGCATTATATGAACAAAACTTGCAATATGTGATGTGTGCAACAGAGGTTACATTAACTGAAAATTCTCTATCAATGACAATATTTTGAGTTGTGACAAAACATTTTGAAGGCTGTCCTTCATTTTGAAGGAGCAAGAATCAAGCCAGCATCGTCCTTTGAGAGTTTTACACATATGTTTTAACACAATGTAGTGTCCAAATTTATGTTCCATGATTCTGCTCACAAATTATATTTAGATTTGCATCCATTTATCCAGTAATCTACATTTTCTTACATACATAACATAAATACTAGGTATATAATGAGAGAAGAATTAATGAAGGATAAAAATAGCTCACAACATATTTTTTTACAACCCTGTCCTTCAAAATGACTGAGAAAAATGATCCCCTGCGATACCTCTGGTGAGCAATATTGTGATAATGATAATATTGTGATGTTTTACAAAACTGTTTCAAACATTATATGTTAAATTCAACTTAAACATAAATTAAAAGTCATTTGTTTTTCAGCAAATTGTGTCAAAACAAAACTTCAAAAAATCTGGACCAAAACAAGGCTAAAATGGAACATAATTAGGAAAAGGAGCTAAAACTGAACTTCTGCACATTTATAGCCCAAGTTCCATGATTTGTTTTGTTAAAGGCTGAAAAAATGTGTTGCTCTCAGTAAGATGGAGCACTTTTGCGATATATTGTGGTTTCTTGCTATGCATATTGCATCACCTAATACTAAACTATATTTTTTGCAATACAGTTGTGGCCAAAAGTTTATAAACACCAGCAGAATGTCATTGAGGGCCACATATTGATGTGTATATATTGATGTGTATACTGTCTCACTTAAAGGTACACTGCGTAACATTTCACCCAATAATTAGAATAAAATACAAGCATCTATTTTATTACAGATATTTTTTATCATTGAAAAATCCCTAAAAAATTAACAAACAAACAAACATGTGTCTTTGCTGTGAGCGGCTAAAACCTAACTTATAAATTTACTGGGAGCGGGGACACCTCCAGCTCGTTGAGACGAAGGCAGCTGAAAATGAGATTTAAAGTGGATATATCATGCATATAACTCTTAAAGGAATAGGCCACCGTTTTTTCCATACAGAGCTGTGTTCTTACCTGAGCTTAGACGAGTGGTTGCGTGCCTGTCTGGTCTTTGTGCGTGCCCTCAGTCATGCACAAAGACCAAAGATGTTGTTGGCATTAGCCTCTCCCAGCATATTCCTATGGAGCCAAATGGGGTTGAAGTTAGAAGCCACCAAGCTTGTCCATGTTTTCCATATTTAAATACAGTTATGTGAGTAGTTAAATGATCCAAGTATAGATTAGATTTAGATTTAGATTTAGATTTAGATTTAGATTTAGATTTATTTGTCATTGTCACAAATGGCAACGAAATTACATTTAGAGCATCACTCAATCAATCAATCAATCCGTGGCACTGATGTTAGTGCCTTATCAAAAAGTAAACAAATACACATTAGCACAGTTGAGAGAGCTCAGGGCTGCTGCGTCTGTGCGCATAGTATAGTTACACAACCGTATAGTTACACAAAATTAAACATGTCGATTTTCTAAGCTGATAAAAGGGGCACTATATTGTAACACCAAACTTTGACATCCGCGCAGTAACATCTTCACTGTCACACTAGGAGTGAAGATATTCCTACGCCTTACAATATAGTACCACTTTTTATCTACTTGTGTGCAGTGCTTCGCTCTGAGGAGGGTTACCCTTCTTATTTTCCATTACATAAATTCCTGATCTTGGCAGTGGCTCAAGGTGGCACTAACTGCAGTGCACGGCTGTCTCCGTGTTTATGAACTGCAAACTTTAACTAGAACTATTCCCTTATACAGTAATCGACTAACTGCGATCATAGCTGAATGTCCTAACAATGCTGCTTCTCCTCAAGTCGGTCGTCCCATCAAACCATTACTCTTTCTTGTTGAGGGCTTGAGGCCCATATTAAGTTAAAATGCCTGTAAATAGAGCAAGCAGCAAATTAAATGATTGGCATTGCTTGCGTTCATGTGACAGCACAACATTCTACACGGCTGGACGATTTGGCCTAAACAAAATGTCAGATTTTTTTTTTTTTATTCGAGTTTTGATTATTATTTTTTAAGCACTTAAAATGACTGCAGACATATTGCACTTTTGATCTGGGAGAGTCTGACAGTCCTGCAGTTTATGCAGTTTTATGCGTGTTTTTTTAATTCAGATAATAATATTTTTAGCTGGTCCTTTAGCTGCCATTTGTGCTTTTAGAATACATTTTTTAGGGAGACTAATGATTTTTTTTGTGGGGTCCCCTTAAAATTGGGCCCTCTCAGCAATTGCCCAGTTAGCCCCTTCTGTAGTCGGGCCGACTACAGAAATCTGACAGGATCAGGCAGAGCAAAGGCGGTATGGTCATAAGACGGTGTCAGTGCCCTCTGCTGGACAGATGTGGTATTCCTTCCTTTAAAAATCATGGCTGCCCCCTAGTGGCTGAATTGAGCATTTTAATTATTTCTTTAAAATTTCATAACTCCTGACAGGAATGGGCTAGAGACTTTTTTCTTCTTCCTTAATTCTTAATTAAAACTCGAATTTGCTAAATAAAAATCGTTTTTAGCTACAAAGTCGATTAATCAACCTAAAAGAGACTATATAGATAGATTTTATTGACAAAAACCAAACCATGGCAAATTTCTTTGTAATTCCTGGTCCAATCCACATGAAACAACCCCTGTCACAAAGTTCATTGTCTACTCTGTCAGGACATATGAACTAAGGTCTAATTACCTTCTCCATAAAAGTGTCCTAAAGTGGTGACAGTATTCAAAAGCATGTGCGTGATGTGGCCAGGAGAAAGGACTTTCAGCCATAAGAATAATATGGCAGGTTTGTGAATCACAGGAAAAACATTTGTACATTTTCTTTTTATACATTTCTTTCAAAAACTGTTTCTCTCCCATAGAGCTGGCTCCTGCCCTCCAAAAAAAAAAACAATGGCACTATGTTTGTGGCTGACTCAGTTTAAAGCAGCGGCCAGTGATTGCGCCGAAAGCGGAAACAGAGCCGTGTGTTTTCCTTTGGGAGTACGACTGGACCCCGTCCCGCTCAGCAGTGGCCTGTTAACTTTTGTTCTGTTTTACCTTTGTGTTTTTTTTGTGGATTTTCTTTTTCCATTACTCAAGGCCATTTATCCAGCCTCATTTAATCTCCTGTCAGCAACACTCGCTGCTGCCTGGATCTCTAATCAGTTTTTGGAAGTCTATTAGTCTTGGAGATGTTTGTGGGAGACATCGCAATGTTTTGGTACCACTTCAGCTGCTGGAAAATCCAAGCTAGAGATATTACTTTTAGCTCATTACCGACTTTTGAGAGTGAGTGAATAATGCGTGAAAGGTATTGTAAATCCCCTCGGAGCATCTGGAAAAGCAATATTTAAAAACTAGTGCATTAGTACTATTTATTTATTAAAAGTGGATTAAGTCTTAGAAGTCTTAAAAGTTCCACTACCCTTAAAATCCATTCTTTTCAGTCCTGATACTGGTAACTCTTTATTCCAGAAATGTATAACATGTCTATACTAGGGTTTTCACTTTTGTTTTTCCTGTGACATAACCAACGCAGCACTGCAGATGGTTCTTTTGGGACTTTTCCTTTGGCAACATCAATTATCAGAATATAAGGATAAGATTTTCTAGTGATGTGACCCTCTTCTAAACAGCTCTTTGAACTGGATCTCAGTTGTGAAAAGAACCAGTCAGTTTTCAGTTTTCAGTCAGTTTGACAAAGATTTACCCGAAATGGACTCAAGAATCAAGAATTAGCAGAGAAGAAATGAAAGATTTTTGCACTAAAAATATGTTTCCGTTTTGTTCATTGACTGTGGCACAAAATTTGATTCACAAACACGTCTCCCTCATCATTTGGTTTCATTTGGTTTAACCCTGATTTAGCTCTTGTCTCATCCAGTTTTTCTCCCGTTTCAGCCCTGGTTTAGACTTGATTTAGACCCTGTTTAGTCCTAGTTTATCACTAATTTAGCTCAGTTTTTAATCCCGGTTGGTCGAGTCCTGATGTAGACCTGGTTCAGTCGTAGTTTAGCCCAGTGATACTTGGTTTAGTCCAGTTTTAGTCTTGGTAGAGACCTGTTAGCTGGCGTCAAACAATATAAAAAGGAGCCAGTCTTTTGAACAGCTCTTTGAAGTGAACGGATCCCAAAGACTCGGCTCCCTGTAAAGAGCCATAAATCCCATCACTAAGATTTCCCCCATGCTCATTGGATATAACCCGACACTGACTTCATGTGTTTTGGGTGGAACACTGGATGCCATTTTATCAGCGATTTACCGTGGGTCCTTAAATTACCACGATCAACCCACCGTGTAATTTTATAGCCGCGGTAATTGTAAAACTGGGTCGCTGTGACCTATGAGATGTTGAAGAATGACTATCACCGAGCATCTCGCTCAGGAATGAGGCTGTGTACTGCGGATGGAAAGTAGCATTGTGCTAAATCTGGTGCAGCCATCTTTTTAATGTAACTGCACATTGTCCTTTAAATAAACTAAACTTCTAAAAGTGATCTAGAAAGTAAAATTCCCCTTCATTTGAGTAAGTATTTTCAAGTCATCTGCCAATGGGGTCATTTTTTTACACGTTAATTAAGAATAAAGATCAAATGGCACTCAAAATTTGATTTAAAACAATCTTAATCATCTTGATATAACATTGTTCTTATTGTCCATCTGCTTCTTCTGGGTTTTAGACTCAGATATTGTCCAGGTTTAGACCTGATGTAGACCCAGTTTTCTCTTGGTTTATTTCTGATTGAGTCCTTGGGTTTAGACCTGGGTTAGTCCTGGTTTAGTCCAGGGTAATCATCGCTTCATTCTGTCCCTTTTTAGTTTGGTCCTGGTTTAGACCTTGATTTCAGTCTCTGCTTTAGTCTGGTATACTTCTTGGTTTAATCCAGATTCAGTCCGTGATATTGTCTGATTTTAGTCCTAGTTTAGACCTAGTTTTCTCCGGGTTTAGTTCTGGTTTAGTCCTGACAGTAGAAGGAGTGAGTGGAGATCAGCATTTGAGCTCAGAGCTGCGTTAAAGATAAAATCCCCTGAATCACGATATGACGATGTTCCCAAAAAAGCAGATCGTCACAGAGAGCAGAGCATTATACGAAACACACACATAAATACACCATTATCATTGGTTACTTTTACATCTAAATATATTCTAGGCCCAATAAATATGAATTTATGTCTTAATGTGGGCACTTTAGGAAGTAAAAGTGCATTTCTGTCTGTAAAGTTTTGAAAATGTTTTGAGTTGGACTTAAACATCTTACAAAGGTATTCAACACCACTTTAGGATTCCTGCCTAGACCTTGAATAAATACCAATGTAAACTGCACATGGACCAAAGATAATCTTATATTCAATCACAGGAAACAGTTAAAAAAGATTACAAAAGGAACGCTCCCTGGACCTCCAGAGGATACAAAAATGGATAAAACAGTGGTGCTCTTTGGGGAAGGGGTAGTCACTTAAAAAATACAAAGAAACCCAAGGCACTCACTGGTAGAATAAACTGGCTTTATTAATTATGGCATGTCTGGAGTCTGACATCCCGGATCCGCGATATGGGGTCCGCGATATGAGACCCGCGATATCTCCGCGAGTAAATGTCGTAGAGACTTACTTTTTTGCATTGGAAAGAGTGCTAAGTTAGCATTAGCTAAAACTGCTGACTCTGCACTTTACAAAATCGTCCAGGGATTCAAAACGGTACTAGATAAAAACTTGTTTTTTTTTGTTTTTTTTCAGAAAAATGTGAATATACGGTGAACAAAGATTTCACATACAAGGTCAGGTTTATGGCCTTCTGTTTACAGAAGCATGTTATAGTGGAATAATAATCAAAAAGTGCTATGAGCGCCTATATTTTTTTTTATTTTTTGTCAAAAACAAACATTTCTACAGTAACTATAGTCTTTATTTTCCATCTCCTGGGCCAGGTCTAACACACAAAACATTTTCTAATGACCACAGCCATATACATTGATTTTTTTGCATATAGGGAAAGAGTGAGGTGAGAAATTCAATTTTCGCCTAATTATTTGGTTGTTTTTCTGCTTCTATCATGATTACTTCATTGATATGACTCTACTACAGCATTCAGATGATACTAGTTAAATTTGTTATGAAAATAAAGAGTCCAAGCACTTGATGGTGCACCATGAGGAGGTGTTTCAGAAGCAATAAAACAAAAAAAATACCAAGCGAAAATATTAATGAAAAAATGCCTCAAGACCTCAGTTAATGGGCAACTGACACAGTCCCAACGCGTTTCAGCCTAATGGCCTTCCTCAGGAGACAAAACAGACAGGAAACAGTTACTTTGAACTGATATGACTTCCTTTTTCTGAACATTTTGACCCGACTGAACGAGACCACTGACTAAAATCTTTTTTTTTTTATGTTTGTTGTCGTTCTCGATTATT